>APFE031386784.1:0-21788 GCA_000404065.3 Pinus taeda
GGCAAGTTGTTGGACTGCCTATTATCTAGTGCTTAACTTAGAATTAGTTCAAACTGCTCCTAGAAAGCTAAGCTCGACCCATAGAGGTGGGGAAAGGAGTTAGATGGTCTATATTATGCTCTCTCTTTCTCATTTTCATGGTTGGACTCTTGTGGGAGAAAGCTTTATTGTATATTGTACATCTATCTCAGCAATTTAAAGAAGAGGAAGGCCAGGGTTTTGCAGGCATCATTGTGGATTCTTGTGGATTGTTGTGTTGATGGTGTGTTCTCTACATGTTCTTGTAAGTTTGTTTATGTATTCCACATCTCTCTTTTGCTTCTATTTGGACAGATGAAGTGATAAAGTTTGAAATCATGCTTTGACATGCTCAGCTTTTTAGTTTGTTCAAAATTTATGTTTTCTACTGTCTAGAGAGGACTCAAATGGTTGTTTGCCCTCTTTAGCTCCTTCTCTATCATCCCTGATCATCCATCTCAGATTAAGGCATCAGCGCTCACTCCTACCTTGCCCCAAAGATCCCCCTGCAAAAACTGTGCTCAATCCCCGCACCCGGAATTGCACTCCCTCCAATTGCCACCAAAAACCCAAAAATCTTTAAATCAACCCTCCTTATCAATTTACTAGCCTAATATCTTTGATCCTAATTGGTCAGCTTATCATATTGAAAGATCTACCATCTGACCCGAGAGAGCCTTCTCATACCTCGTAGGGCTAGCTACGAGGTGAAATGGTTTGATGTAGCCTTGAGAGTTTGTCTATCTCAGCCTAGGTGAATTCCAAGCGCTAACAAAAGGCATTGGCTATCTTCTTGATGGAAACTTGCTCTTTTGTCGTAGAGTTCATTGCAGAGCAGACGATCCTGTAAGCTCCTTTCCTAATAGACAACATAGGTGGTTTGTACTTGGCTATGACTTCGAAAAATATTCCCAAAGATATTATATTGCTCGAAGCAGTTGCCGTGAGTGACTATTGCAGGGATGTTGTCCATAGGATTCGACCCGGCTACCTGAGACGCATCGGATATGAGCGTGTCCGTTGATTGAACTCGAGCTGCCGCAGCCTCCATCGCTGAAATCTGAGGGGAACAGAGTCGAATTTATAATTTTTGATTAGTGGATGACAATCGATTTGCAAGTAGCCATTTCAGAATTAAAAAATATTTTCCAAAAAAAACAACTTTAGTATCCAAGTGTCCTCAAAAATCAATTATCATTTTTTTCTTCCAAATTTATAGATTTTTCCATAATTAATATTTTCTTAAAAAAAACAATTGCCATTACGTTTAAGACTTGACTTTTACTAACCATGGAAACTGGCTCATTTAAAAAACAAAAATAATCCGTTACACTCATTTTTCTTTGCCTTTGATTGCCTATTAGTTTTTTTTTGACCAAAAAACTTTGTTGCTTATCCAATAGTTTAACATTGAGAATTTGGTTTTTGTTATTTATTGCTATTATTAAAATTTATCTATTTATAAGGTTATTGGACTTCCATTTCTATTACTTACTATTTTTTTTGTTTTTTGTTTTAATTCCTTTTTATTCATCTTTTTTATTTTTATTTTTTTCCATTTTCTATTATTTCCATTCGAATTGTCTTTAGGGCGACCTTTTGGAAGTTTTTTTGGTGGGTTTTTCTGGTCTAATTTATCTAACATCTGACAATAATTTATTGAAATCACAAGCTTGATAGGTAATCCCTGCACAATCGAAGTTGTTCCCTAAAGGTTTTTAAGGATGCTGAATCCATATATACAATCAAAAAACCAATTTAAATAACACAAATTAAGATTTCACCTCAATTTTTTCTACCAGATTGTGGCACCTAAAAGTTCAAAAAGTCACACTAAAGACAACTTCATTTCCATTTTCATGAGTTATAATTTTTCTCCATATTTTCAATTTAAGATGGCTTATTATTATATTAAAACTTATTTTAATAATTTAAATTAAAAATTAATATATCATCATAAAATATAACACACACACAAACACATACACCACAACACACACACACCACACACACACACCACCACACACACACACACACATATATATATTAAAGTGTATATGATGATGATGATGATTAATGTCCACTAAGACTAATGCGGTCTATCAGACCTCAAGAAAAGAAAAATAATCTAATTGTGATTCTTCAAAATCTTGTTTCTGTGTTAAAAAAGAAGAGAAAGAAATGCTCCATGATCTCTATAGTTGGGTTGGCTTAATAAGTTAACATTATTGGAAGTGTAGCAAATGTTAGTGAACTGAGAGTGGATGTGAGTAACAGACGACTAGTCTAAAAGGAAGTGTTTTTCATCTTACACCATCTTAGTATCGCAAATCTGACAGATTCTATCACCCCAGGGAGTCCTGGGAGTAGACCACCGCCCAGTTTCACTTCGAAGTTCTTGAGAATTAGTTCTTATCTTAGTGATGTTCATTTTTTTCTTAGTACTGGTTAACACAGAGAGATAATTCTGGTTATCAAGGGTGGGGTTGATCACCTCCTTATAGTTCTTAACTTCCTTTTACCCTTCAACTCCTTATCATCCAACATCTTGTTCTTAAAATTAGATGTAATAGTACCTTTGACACTATCCTTGCTTCCTATGTTGATCTCCTCCTTAATCCTCCAATGGTTGATCCAAGACTGGGCATCCTTATGCCACCCGCGCTTGAGGCGGAGGTGGGGTTTTTTTACTAAAATTAGAAGCAATTTTTGGGAGCCTCTTGGATTCCATGTTGTAAAGCTTCTTCTTATACATAAAATATCTAAACATAGTCGTACTTTCAATGGGGGACAAGCCAACTTCGATTAAGAGGATATGATAGGGAGAATTTCCCTTAATCTTTAGGTTGTAGGTTATGAATTTCTTTCGAATCATCTCAGTCTTTCTCCACGACTCTCTGGATATACTCAAACCCCAAAATTCACATCCATATAAGATAACAGGGGTGATGAGAGTCTCAAAGAGGAACCTTTTTTTACTCCAAATGCAAAGATCGACTGACTTACAATTGTTTTCAAGCTCATAATAAGCTTTCCAGCCTCCAATAATCCTTTTCTCGATGCTATAATTCCAGTTGAGCTGATGAGGAAAGTCAATACCCAAATATTTGTAAGAAGAAACATGCTCTAAACAATGGCTATGATAGACGAAACTACCATGGGTGGTCTTTTTTATTTTAATGATCATGACTTTAGTCTTGTCGGTATTAACTTTCATACCCATCTTGGAGAAATAGACATGAAGAGTCTTAAGCTACTTGTCTAAGTCATCATGGCTTTTTGCAAGAAGAACGATATCATCAACACAGAGGAGAAGAGTAATGATTATATCACCAAGCTCGTTTCCCTTACAACTTGCAGTTTCCAACACTCCTCAATCTTATTGATGTAAATGCCAAAAAGGGTAGGGGATAGGGGACACCCTTTCTTAACCTTGATATTGCATTTAATATTTTTAGACCACCCTTTGTTGGTCTTAAGCTTGGCAATGACAGTCTTGTAGAGGCAGATCACAACAATCCTCAGTTCAAGAGGAACCATGATCTTTTCAAGTCTTTTCCAAAGCTTATCTCGAGGAACAATGTCGAAAGTTTTTCTAAAATCCACAAAACAATAGAAGAGATTAGCTTTACTATTGCGACATTTCTTTGCAATGATCCTGAGAGTGACAAGATGGTCGATAGTCGAGTGATGTGTTCTAAAACCAGTGTGCCCTTTAGCTCTTTTACCATGTCTTTCAAGCCAAAGGCTAAGCTTCTTTTCCAAAATGAGCCCATAAACCTTGGCTAGGATGTGGCTAATCATAATGGTCCCATAGTTAGAGGGAACACTTTTATCCACATTTTTAAAAATAGCAAAAATGAGGCTTTGCATCCAAAGCTTAGGGAAGCCATGTTGCAAAACCAAATTGAGAAGCTTGTGGAGATGAGGGATGAGGATAGATCTTCCTATTTTAAATATGTCAACTTGGTATCCTTCAATATCTTTAGCTTTCCCATAAGCGAACTTATTAATCCTAGACTCAATTTCTTCCAGGGAAAATATATCATCCTTAATAGGAGTGTTTAAGATGGTTCCCATGGTGACCGAAGAATCATACATCTTCTTAAGATAATTGTCCCAGTTTTCTAGGGGGATAGAATGATTATATTTATTTTTGCGAATGAGCACATTCTCCCAAAAAATCCTAAGCGCACCTTTAGAAAGGTAGAGAAGATGTTATTGTCTCTTATTAATATATGACCTCTTCTTCCTCTTGATAACAACTTTGTATATACTTATTTTCTGAAGCTTAATAATTCATTAGGAGCATCTCTGATCGCTTTCCTGACAATTTTACAAGCTTTGTCATACCAAGGATTGGAAGTTTTATTTTTCTGCTTATACTAAATCTCATTAGAGAACTTGCTAATCGCAGTGGAAAGGGTAGTAGTAAAATGGTAATAAATTTGATCAATGTTGTGATTATAAGTTAGGGAGCCTAAATCCCTTAAGAAAAGGTCGACATTACTTCTATCGAAGTGAATGTGTCTTTTGCTTTCACTGGTCTCCTGCATGTGGGTGGCATGCATAACAAGATTGAGGGATAATGACAGAGGTCTGTGGTTAGAGTCAGGCTCGTACTCGTTAAGTAGCTCAAAGTTTGCAATACAGTTGAGGACATGGGTGTCAGAAATTGCATAATTTACGACGCTGCTACCCAACCCATGGAAACAGGTCATCTGATCGGAGAAAGGCCACTTGTTAATACCATTACAAATTATTAGGTCCTGGGAACTACAAAGTTTGAGGAGCTTGGTGATGAATAAATTCTCAATTCTGTCTTCAGAGTTTCTCTTGAACCTATTAGCTAAGTTACTATCTTAATCAAGCCACAAGGGGTTGGGGTTAGAGTTGTTAATTAACATAATAGCTTGGTTAGTAGCAGTTTTAGCATTAAAGTCCCCAAGCAAAAGGATGTTACATTCATTCCTTAGGTTGTAGATGTCTTTTTCTAGGGTATTGAAAGGACAATTCTTATCCAAGTTGTTTTTCTTATAGGATGTAGAGTTGATAGGAGTGAAATAACAGATTGCAAGAAAGATCCTATTGGTGGTAGAATGATCTCGATCCAAATGTATTGATTGAAGGGGTCAATTTTATGAAGTCGAATGTGACAGGCACAAATGTTCCTTATATAATAGGTTATACCACCAAAACCCCTCCAGAAGGATTTCTTATTCCACGCTAACCAAAGAGTGAATCCATTAAGGTGAGGGACCCTAGATCCGTTCGGTAAACAAACTTAATAAAATACCTACATTACCTTAGTGATTGAAGGTAGGAAATTTCTCTTCTAGTCTCTAATCTCATTCTATCCCATCCAGTACAAGGCTCTAATCCATTCTAGATTCCCGCGAGCTTATAGGCTAAGTTAGCAAGTAGAAAACTAACTACACTTTATGTTACACTTCGTCTAGCCCACTTGTTGGCATTATTACACAGACTTGGCACTATGGCATAGGTATTATCCTTGATGGCAACTCACTCGGCAAATCACTCAGACGACAATTCAGGCTCACAGGCTCTTCGAATAAAGGAAAAGGAGGTATACGTAGGTTCTCGTTAATCAAGCCGTGTATACACGTGTATTCACAGACCAAAAGGCACGTATGTGTATACACGTACCTTCATGCACAGAAAAGTGCGTACAGTTTGGAAAACTTGATATTTGGTCCTTGGTATTTGGACCTATGGTTTTGGACCATGGTATCTCATCTGAAGTGTTGAACCCTGGTATTTGGACCCAGTTATTGGTTCTAAGTGGTTTTGGACCATGGTATTGACTATGGCCTAAGACTATAAAAGGCGAAGGAGATCATTAGGCAAAGACACTTAAGGATTGAATATCTAATGAAGAGCAAGATCTAGAATACTGGTGATTGGGTTATGGTGCATAGCTGGATTTGAATCAAGGAGGAACCTGAGCACTCGAAGAAGGATAAGGTCTAATGATGGGTCAAGATCTTCAGGCTTGAAGAGAAGTATCTTTGTGTGATTTTGATTTGTTATATTTGGCACATAACTTGATCTATAATACTAATGATCTGGGTAAAACTAATATCTGAATAGTTGAAAATATAGATATGTACGCAGGTTTAGCATAGAAAAGGTGCGTATGCACGCCGGTTCGGTAATTCAAACCTGCGTATATGCAGGTTTGCCTTAATATAACAACATATGCATGCAGGTTCTACATATTGAAGTAGCGTACTTCTCATACAATAGGTTTTAGCTACTTCTGATTACTGTTGCAGTGTTCTGGGTTCTGGTTGGGTTCTGGTATTGTTACTTTATTCTAGTTACAACATTCAGAGAAGTGATTGTTTGATTTAGTTTTCGGTTGATGCAGATATATTTGATGTTTGATTGATGTTATTGATGGATCCAGTCTGAAAATTTATGAAACATGATCCCTGTAAGAAAAGAAAAGGTTGTAGCCTTCTTTAGGTCAGCACCTATGTACTAGTACATCAGCTAGTACAAGAGCTAAGGGGGTTGTAGCTCCCTTCCAAGAAAAGCTGGAGAACAAGAGAAGGTTGTAGTCTTCTGCAGGTAGAAACCTGCGTACTGGTATAAAACTGCACCAGTACACAAATGTTGTAAAAAGAAGTTTCTTATTAAAGGAACATAGGGACAAATTGCAATAGGTGGTTTTCACCCACATTGGGTTTCCACCTTATATCTTGTGTTCATGTGTGTGATTGCCTGTACTATTTACTGCACTTAATTACTGTTTTATGGTTCTGATACACAGATTAAGATTAGCTAACTCAATTAGAAATCTACAAGATATACGTGGTTTTCTCTAAACACAATGGTGAATATACGTAGGTTTAATTAATAGAAGTAGCATATATTAATTTGTTTATGGAAATGAAAAATTGTTAAATTGCTAATATTGATTCACCCCCCCCCCCTCTTAGTATTACTTCCAACAATTGGTATCAGAGCAGGTCCTTCAGAAGAAGCTTGATCGCTTGAAGGAAGATCTATCATCATGAGCAACTACGAAAAAGAGACATCCATCAGACCACCAATCTTTGATGGGAGCACTTTGTCTATTGGAAGGTAAGAACCACAACCTATCTTCAATCTCTTGATACAAAAGTTTGGGATATCGTGGAAGGAGGATACACATTTCCATCAACAACTCCTACAGATAGGCTGGCAAAAAGCAGTATGAAACAAATGCAAAGGTTGTCAATACTCTATTGGGGAGTCTATCTCAATTAGAATTCGTCAAGGTTATGCAGCTCAAAACCGCCAAAGAAATATGGGACAAGATCATTCTAAGCTATGAAGGAGATGATCAAGTAAAACGTGCAAAACTACAATCTCTTAGAATTCAATATGAAACTCTCAGAATGCACAATGGTGAAAGTGTTGCTAATTATTTCTTACGTATAGATGAGATTGCTAATCACATGAAAAACTTGGGTGAAGAAATAAAAGAAGTAACTTTAGTTGAAAAGGTTCTAAGATATTTGTCTTCTAAGTTTGAATCAAAAAATTTTGCCATAGAGGAAAAGCAGAATCTTTAGAGTATTACCATGTTACAGCTGCATGGAATCTTAACTGCTTTCGAAATGAGAAAAGGGGGTCCATCAGACATGAGAGAAGCCATATTCAAAGCTTTAGGAAAAAGGAGAATATAATGAGTCAGGACATACATCAGAAGGAGAGGAAGAATCAAACTTTGTCAAGAACCTTCAATGGGGTTCTGGAAGATTCAGAGGTAAGCTACCTTTCAAATGCTTTGCTTGTGGGAGAGTCGGTCACTATGTTGCCAAATGTCCTCATAAAGATAAGCTTGATAAAGGTAAGGAACCAGTTAAATGGAACACAAAACATAACATAAGAAGAGCTATTATACACATGAAGACAGTGATGGACTTTCAAATAGTGATGAAGATGAACATGGTAATGATTATAGACTTTTGATGGCTTTTGAAGATGATGATTTCTTGGATGCTATAGATGAAGATGATCTCTATGAAGAAATTTCTAAACTTAAAATTTGTTTAGAAGAAAAGAGTATGATTATAGATACTCTGACATTCCAACTTGCTGAAAGGGAAATACACAATGAAAAGTTAGAATGTGAAATTGTGGGACTTAGAAAAGATATTGAGAAAACAAAAGCCCTTAATCTTAGATTTGCTAAGGGATCTACAACTATAGATGAGATTATCAAAGTGCAACATTCTCCTATAATCAATACCGGTCTTGGATATACTGAAGAAGCATCTCAAGCACAGAAGCCATCCACCTCCAAAAGTTATCTTGATGCAGCAAGGAGAAGTGAACAGGTCGACAATCGTCAACAAAGGCATAAATAAGATCACCAGTTAAATCTGGGTCAATCTACTTCAAGGATGAACAGAAGCTACAACCAACCGCAGGTAAATCATTCTCAATTTGCCTCAAGAATGAATGTCAATGGAAACTACAATCACCTGGTCGGTAGATTTGATAATCGCAGGAATTTCTATAATGGCCAATGTTTCTCATGTCATAACTTTGGACACAAAGCTGCTCAATGTGTTGCCTACAAGACCATCATGACTAGAGAAGCACAAAATCAAAGGAGTGTGACTGGGATCATGAAGAGGACCTACAATAACTTTTTTGCGCTTGAAAATGAAATAGAATGCTCTATTTGTAACAACTTCGGTCATGAAGATTTTGAATGTAGGAGTAAGTTTCAACAAACATCTTAGAAGGAGCAAACTTCATTGGGTCCCAAAACATGGAGAAAGAAGGAACCACAACCAGAAAAATGTGGTATAGCCTTATATGTGGAAGGACAAGAAAATTAGTGGTGCATCGACAGTGGATGCTCGAAACATATGATAGGTGATAAAGAAAAACTTCAGTCATATAGTGCCTCAGAAAAGGAGCAGAAGGTCTTATTTGGAAATGACACCCTTGCACTCATAAAAGGTAAAGGCTCTGTTATTTTAAAAGAGAAGGTCAAAGCTAGAAATGTTATGTATGTTGATGGCTTAAAGCATAATCTATTGAGTGTTAGTCAAATGTGTGATCAAGGAAATGAGGTAGTATTTCGATCAAATGGATGTATTGTTCGTGAGCTTGATACAAGAGAAACAATGGGCATAAGAACTCCAAATAGTCTATACATACTCAAGGGAGGACAACAACAATGCTATCTAAACAAAAATGATGAACACTGGCTATGGCACAGAAGATTGGGGCATCTAAGCTTCCCTCAGATAAGGAAAGAATGCAAATATCAGGCTGTTCGCGATCTTCCTTTACATCAAAATTCTAGACAATACAATATGCAAATCATATCAGTTTGGTAAACAAACCAGAACACACTTCCCTGAGAAGGAAGGATCAGCTAGTAAGCCACTTGAAATTGTCCATACTGATTTATGTGGTCCATCAAGGAAAAAGTCACCTCGTCGAGAAGAATACTTTATATTGTTCATTGACGACTTTTCTAGGATGTGTTGGATAGGACTTCAAAAGCATAAATACGAAGCTTTTGAAAAGTTCAAAGCTTTCAAAGCCTTGGTTGAAAATGAATCAGATCGCAAAATCAAATGCCTCGGGTCTGCTCGAGGAGGGGATTTTACCTCAAATGAATTTTTCGACTTTTGTGAAGAACATGGAATAAGAAGGGAATTCTCTACTGCAGGGACTCCTCAGCAAAATGGAGCGATAGAAAGGATTAACAGAACGGTTCAACAAATGGCTCGTGCTATGCTTGATGAGTCTGGAACTCCTGCAATCTTCTGGAGTGAAGCTGCATTTGCTGCTGTTACTATTCTCAACAACAAAAAACGTCCAGGTAAACAACACTCAAACTCCTCTTGAACTTTGGTATGGTAAAACTCCTACTGTTAAATACTTCAAATTTTTTGGAAGTAAATGTTACATCAAAAGGACTGATGAAAATCTTGGCAAGTTTGAACCTAGAGCAGATGAAGGCATTCTCCTCGGTTACTCTTCCCGAAGTAAAGGATATAAGTGTTATAATAAAAGACTTGGAAAAATTGTTGAAAGTATTGATGTGGTGGTTGATGAAGCAGGTGAAAATCCAAAGCAGATAAAAACTGAAGATTTTGAAGATGAAGAGGACTATCCTTCAACATCAGATCAGACTAATGCTGAAGAAGAAACTTATGAGGCACCAGAAGAATAGATAAGAGTAGAAGAAAAGACTCCATCCAGGTATGTTCAGAAGAACCATTTAGAGACTCAAATTCTGGTGTAGAAAGAGGCAGGTGTACAAACAAGAAGAACTATTAAAGAAGCTTCAAGCTATCTAGCATTGCTCTCCTCCATCAAACCACAAAATATAAGTGAAGCATGCAAATATGAATGTTGGGTCAAGGCCATGAATGAAGAACTTGAGCATATTGAAAAGAATAACACTTGGGAATTGGTTCTTAGACCTAACGATAAGAATGTCATAGGGACCAAATGGATATTCAAAAACAAGATGAATGAAAATGGAGATGTTATTAGAAACAAGGTCAAACTTGTTTGTAAAGGGTATGCTCAACAAGAAGGTATAAACTTTGAAGAAACTTTTGCACCAGTTGCTAGACTTGAAGCCATAAGAATGTTCCTTGCTCTTTCTAGCTTTCAGAAGTTCAAACTATATCAAATGGATGTGAAATCTACCTTTCTAAATGGAGACTTAGAAGAAGAAGTATATATTGAGCAACTAAATGGATTTATCCTTGGAAATAATCCAAAACTTGTATGTAGACTCAAAAAAGCTCTCTGTGGTCTTAAACAGGCTCCAAGGGCTTGGTATTATCGTCTGGACAAATACCTCCATCAACAAGGTTTTTCAAAAGGATTAGCATATAGCAATCTATATATAAAAATTGACAATGATAAATTGCTAATACTTGTTGTGTATGTTGATGATATCATCTTTGGTAGTAGTGAAGAAGCCATGAGTCAAAACTTTGCTTTGGTGATGCAGAAAGAATTTGAAATGTCCCTGCTTGGTGAGCTCACATACTTTCTTGGGTTACAAGTCCAAAAAAACAAAGATGGTATCTTTCTATCACAAACCAAGTACCTCAAGTAGATCTTGAAGAAATATGGCATGGGGGATTCAAAACCAGTATGTACCCCTATGGTAACAGGATGCAGCCTCAGCGCAAATGATGAATCAACAGCAGTACATCAACCAACCTATAGATCCATGATTGGTAGTCTGCTCTATCTGACAGGTACCCGACCAGACATCATGCATGCAATGGAATAGTTGGAAGATTCCAGGCAAATCCAAAAGAAGCACACCTTTAGGCCGTTAAAAGGATTTTCAAATATCGTCAAGGAACACAAAACTATGGCTTATGGTATCCTAGAGATACAGATCTCACACTTCATGCATATACAAATGTAGATTAGGCAAGAAGCGTGGATGACAAAAAAAGCACTAGTGGTGGTGCATTCTTTATGGGTTCCAAATTAGTATCTTGGTTCAACAAGAAACAAAGTTCACTTGCATTATCTACAACTGAAGCAGAATATGTGGCAGCTGCATCTTGCTGCACACAACTCCTTTGGATGATGTAAACATTGGAAGACATTCAAATCACTTGTACTCCACCCATCTCCATTTTATGTGATAATACAAGTGCAATCAATATTTCAAAGAATCCAGTCATGCATTCAAAGACCAAGCACATACCTATCAAATATAATTTTCTCCAGGAACAAGTGCTTGAACAAAAGGTCAAATTGGAGTATGTTCCCTCCAAGGAATAGGTTGCTGATATATTCACCAAACCATTGCCTAGGGAGACATTTGAATACCTCAGACAGAAGCTGGGAGTAGTTGATGCATCATCTTGTTGTTGACACTTATCTGTTTCAAAGAAAAGTGGGTGTACGCAAGTTTCATGAAGAGCATCTGCGTACAAGCACCTGTTTCTGTGGATACAGTCGCATATATGTTGGTTTGAAGGAAATCAATGGGCCAGAATCATGATGAAAAGAGTTTGATGTGGGTCTATCAATGATCATTTGGCACAGGTTCAGGGGGAGCATATAATGCATTATCATTGTTGGCATACCATAGAAGATCTTGGTACAATTTCACAGTTGTTTTGATTCAGGTGGAACAGGTGCAGAGGGAGATCATGGTTGCTGGTCTGGATGGTGATTAACATATGCTGATGATGATAGTTGCTGATGACTATCATAATCTTGTCTTAGATATTTCGTCTCTATGTCATATATATATTTTATTATTAAGGTCATGTAACGACCTATTTTGTTTCCCCACTATGCCTGGGATGGATGATTTAATATCATGTGTAAACTTTTGGTGTATCCCCACCTGGTTAGGTGCATGAGTCAAACTTGGTATATCTCCACTTTGTTGGGAGATGGATGTATGTATGAGCCTTTGGTGATAGGAAGGTCATTTATGATGTATAGAGTCATGTTCTTCTTATAGAAAATCTTTTGCAGACCTTGCCTACAGTCAGGGGGAGCACACTTTAGCAGAGCAGAGATTTCAGCATGTACTCAGGGGGAGCATAACCCTTTGCCCTTGATGACAGAGGGGGAGAGTGACTTGGGGTTGCCATCAAGTCCAAAGGGGGAGATTGTTGGCATTATGACACAGGATTGGCATTATGGCACAGGTATTATCCTTGATGGAAACTCACTCGGCAAATCACTCAGATGACAGTTCAGGCTCACAGGCTCTGAGAATAAAGGAAAAGGAGGTATACGCAGGTTCCCGTTAATTAATCCACGTATACACATGTATTCACAGACCAAAAGGCACGTATGCGTATACACACTTTCATGCACAAAAAAGCGTGTACAGTTTGGAAAACTTGATTTTTGGTCCTTGGTATTTGGACCTATGGTTTTGGACCATAGTATCTCGTCCAAAGTGTGAACCCTGGTATTTGGACCCAGGTATTGGTTCTAAGTGGTTTTGGACCATGGTATTGAGTATGGCCACTCAAGGATTGAATATCTAATGAAGAGAAAGATCTAGAATACTGGTGATTGGGTTATGGTACATAGCTGGATCTAAATCAAGGAGGAACCTGAGCACTCGAAGAAGGATAAGGTCTATTGATGGGTCAAGATCTTAAGGCTTGAAGAGAAGTATCTTTGTGTGATTTTGATCTATTATATTTGGTGCATAACTTGATCTATAATACTGATGATCTGGGTAAAACCGATGTTTGAATAGTTGAAAATATAGATCTGTACATAGGTTCAGCATAAAAAAGCAGCGTATACACGCTGGTTCGGTAATTCAAACCGGCGTATACGCAGGTTTGCCTTAATATAACAGCGTATGCACGCAGGTTCTACATATTGAAGTAGCATACTTCTCATTAAATATGTTTTAGCTACTTCTGATAACTGTTGCAGTGTTCTGGGTTTTGGTTGGGTTCTGGTACTATTACTGTATTCTGGTTACAACATTCAGAGAAGTGATTGTTTGATTCAGTTTTCGGTTGATGCAAAGGAGATTGGTTGATGTAGATATATTTGATGTTTGATTGATGTTATTGATGGATCCAATTTGAAAATTTATGAAACGTGGTCCTTGGAAGAAAAGAGAAGGTTGTAGCCTTCTGTAGGTCAGCACCTACGTAGTAGTACATCAGCTAGTACAAGAGCTAAGGGGGTTGTAGCTCCCTTCCAAGAAGAGTTGGAGAACGAGAGAAGGTTGTAGCCTTCTGTAGGTAGAAACCTACGTACTGGTATAAGACTGCACCAATACAAAAATATTGTAAAAAGAAGTTTCTTATTAAAGGAAGATAGAGACGAATTGAAGCAAGTGGTTTTCACCCACATCGGGTTTCCACCTTATATCTTGTGTTCATGTGTGTGATTGCCTGTACTGTTTACTACACTTCATTACTGTTTTATGGTTCTGGTACACATATTAAGATCAGCTAACTAAATTAGAAGTCTGCAAGATATACGCAGTTTTCTCTAAACACAGTTGCGTATATATGTAGGTTTAATTAACAGAAGTAGCGTATATCAATTTGTTTATGGAAATGAAAAATTGTTAAATTGCTAATACTGATTCACCCCCCCCCTCAGTATTATTTCCAACACCACTAAGTCAAATTAGGTATGTTTTCCTTTATATATATCACCCTCCACTTCTAAAATAGGGGAAGTCATTGTAAAGTCTAACACCATCCCCTTTTCTAATCACACTCACTTTCTTTGTGTGCAAGTGAATAAATCTTTCATGGTGGGATTAGGGAATGTCTTTGGTAGTGGAAGAAGTTGTCCTTGGTGTAGGTTTTAACCCCGTACAGAAATTACCTGCATACGAATTCTAAAACACAGAAAATAAATAATGTGAGAGTAGAACACATAAAACATATATGCACAAAGATTTTCCCTTGGATCCCAAAACCGAGACTACCAGCTTGATTTTTCATTATGTTCCTTTCAATGTTATAATACATATTTATACATGTCGAAGCATCCAAAACCATGGACCGAAAACCGTCACGTCCAAAAACATGTGCGAAAATCATGCACAAAACCATAGGTGGGTCGGCCCATCCTAACATAGGGTCTAAAACAAATTTTTTCCGGGGCACTCCTCGGACCCCATAAAGTGGGGTTACGGGTGGCACCTACACCCCCGTGACGCCCCCCCCCCACTAACAATCGGCGCATGAAGGGGGCCTCCCCCCCCTCTAACCCCCCGGTTAAATACATGGGCTAGTCGTGGAAAGAATATAACACAACCCAAGACTTGGCGATTGGGATTACATGTTTTCCTGATTGATTAAGGGGATTAGTAGGGTGGGGGGATCGATTAGCTGCTTCTACCGATGAATAAATCAATGAATGAATTGCTTCTACTGGTACTCTACCACTCACGAACTTCTCCCCCCCCCCCCCCCCCCCACCAATCTTAGTCATCATAGGTAGGTTGACCCCCTTTCCTTCCATGTAGTGCCCCTTCCTTGGGAGCCATATCTAGCTAGCTAGGTACCGGTTTCGATCGACCCGTTCTTGAACCACCATGTGCTTCATTTTAATGAAACTTCATGGAAATAGGTCAACATACTATCGCAGCATAGCGACAATATCTATGATAGTGTGATCATACCAGTGGTCACCAATAACTACCAATTTAGGTTCTTCATCCGTGCCAATTTTCATTTGATTTGTGTGTAATGACTCATGGTAATATGTGGGATTGCTGGTATCCCCTATTTCTTGGACAACACGGTGACCTATTATCTCTTCGAACCACTGGTGTTTAATTTATTGTATGCAGTCTGGATCAGCCAGATCTGTATCTACGGGTATTGATTCGATGGATATCCCCTCTGTGGAACCTTCATCGGTTGAACCCTCCTCTACGGAACCTACGGTCAGAAACTATGGGTGCTCCATTTGCAGGAAACCCTAGATGTGCTGAATGATCCTTGAAAATGGTGTATCCTTCCCACACAGTTAGAAAGTATTGTAGAACCTTTCCCATAGTTCTGACCAATGGTGTGTTTGCTGTGACATTTCGGCCTACAAATACTAGCTCTTAGACAATGGCTCTAAGGTGTGTAGAAATTTATGCACCCATTATTTCATTTTTTCACCCTGCACCACTCGATGTCCTTCATAATCATCCACGTGTCTGAGTGGATCAAAAGTATCACCGAACCGCATAGATAGGTCATTCAAGCCTAAATTAGAGTCTATTGGCGAGACCTGAAGGTCTAACAAGAAGCAGGTTTGAAGCGCCCCTGCCACATCTTCCCAAGAGAGAAACTCAGTTCCCACCAACATACTGGGGTCTCTACCAGAATGAGGTCCAACACTGCCACCTGTTGCTCTAGGATAATTTGTTCTACGATGTGTTCTACAAAATTGGCAGGATCAATCATACCATCAAACTTTGGTGGGTCTTTCAACTCTATGACAATCCACCTGCAGGTTTGTAGTACTAGACACCACTGTGGACTGCTCATAGTCCCCACTCTGCCATTGATGGTTGATAGAGAGCGAAGCAGTCAATAGTTAATGTTGGTTTGGGGGATGCCCCCCAACAAAGGGAGTATAAGTCTTAAAGAAGGGATGATCCACCCTTATATGAGGGGAGAATCTAGCATAATAAGACGAATTGAGAGGTGTCTTTTGGATGGATGAATGTTTCCTCGATCATACCAACAGTATCAGCTATATATTTGCGAGCAACTAGAACACACATTGCAAATCACTATCCATCTCACTCCTATTCTTCCTCGTACTATGGAAATTGACTAGGGAGTTAGGAGCGAAGCGTATCAATACGTTCTGTATCGAGGTGATGTAGCATGTCCAAAAGAGAACCCACCACTACGAAGACAATTCGATCTAATATTTAACCGAACACACGTCTAGCTTCCTTCTTCACTGGGATCACCGAAACTAACCCTAGTTCCCCACCGTAGGGCTCGGCAGTGACACCTACTTGTTTGGTACTGGATTCGACTCTCCCTCACAATTAACATTCTAGTAGTGATAAACGACCCAATCGTCTTTCCTAAAATCTATGAGGGGAAGGTGAATCTATTCCTACATGCAAATGGGTTCATTCAAAACTAAACTAAAGAAGGCCTCCGAGAGAAATTTTGGGTCAATAAGTTTATTTAGACCTTGCCTTGAGTTCATCCCCAAGGCCTAGTACTTGCACAATCAAATTCATTGGTAGAATCACAAGTGGGAGACTCTCATAATAGGGTTTGGATCAACATTTTCATACCTTGGTAAGACCCTTAGTATCACATTGACTTTGAGCTCCATGAAATTAATGCTATTTGATACAAAAATGATAGGTTGTCAGGGTATATTTAGAGCTAAACATGGGCACCAAATATCGACCTTGAGTAGCATACATGGGGGACTACCGAGACAATGAGCCAATATTCGAGGTTGTGGCCTTGCTTAAGGAATATGTAGATTTCTTCCCACAAAATTTGACTGTCATGAAAGGGATCAAGAGGGCACTGGGTGAGATGTGGATTGATGTAAATTCGAATTCCCAACCCATTAGGAAATGGCCCCATACACTGAACCCAATAAGAAATGAAAAGGTGGAGGAGTAGATTGACAAGATTCTTGTCGCTGAGTTAATATTCCCAATAGAAGAAGCGATACACCAAAGGTCTAGCATGGAGTGAAAGACCATGGGGCTTGAGGAGTAGTGTTCGTGATCAATATATCCTCGATCGTGCCTGTGTAGTGAATTGATTCATTAGTGGAATCACAACAAATCTCGTGGCTTATCAAAAATGGCTTATGCTTATCGGAAATCGCTTATGTTTCTCAGGAATGCTTATCAAGAACCCGTAGATTATCCGATGATTCCAGTGCTTATCGATGATTCCAGTGCTTCTCTCTGATTCTGGTGATTCCAATGTACCACTAGCTTAATGGCTTAATTTCTTATCAATTGGATGGCATAATGGCTCAGCTTAATGGCTTATGGACTATTGAGGGGCTTATGGGATTTTGGGCTTATATGTTTATTTATTAAGGAAGGTCACTGCCGGTAAGAGTCATTAATTTTGGGATAGAGGATTTATAGAAGCAGTGGGTTAGGATTAAGATCAACAAGCAGCGGATGAAGTTTGATAAAAGCAGTGGTAAGGAACCCGTGCATCTCCTGCTTTTGACACCACATTAAGGAACTTACACTTCGTTAAGAGACTAACACTCCGTTATGTCTGTAGTTATATATGAGTTTATGGAACCCGCTTATGGAACCTGTTCATTTCCTGTTCATCACTAAGAACCCGCACCTTGCAGTATAATGGTATTGTTGACACCCACACCCATATGATACTTACTAACTGATGTGTTCCCTTCATGGCTTGTGTTCCCATCCTATCTATAAACAATATTAGCTAATCATATTTTTTAATTTTTGGTACTAACATTCAACAATACAATATTTTACTAGTTATTTTATATTTTGTGATGAAATCTTTATGTATTGACTATTTTTTAGTTTAATTAAGTTATATTTAACCTAAGCTGCATGTATTAGCTACTTATTAGTTTGTCTTTGACCAAAACAAATTCCGCTTATCATGGTTAACATTGGGAATTCAATTTTTGTTATTTTATTATTATTGTTTAAATTTATTTATTTGTAAGGTGATTAGTTGAGGTTTTATATGTCTAGTAACTTCCATTATTTCTATTAGTTACTAATTTTTTGTTTTTAGTTTTATTTCCTTTTTTTATTTAACTTTTTATTTTTATTTATTTTTTCCTTTTTTTTTGTATTATTTCCAATTTTATGAATTATAATTTTTCATATTTTAAATAAGAGAAACACTAATTATTATAAAACATATTAATAAATTAATTATAAAATTATATATATTAATAAAAATAAAAACAGATATATAAAAAAAACAAACATAATTTAAAGGGTCATATGTTAATATAACAATTTGATTTATAATCTTAATTTTTGGTGATGGCATCAACAATACAATATTTTTAAGTTGGTTTTATTTTTGTGATGAAAAGCTTTGTCTTTATTATTTTTAGTTTAATTAAGCTACATTTAAGCTAAGTGGCAAGTACTAAGCTGCTATGTAGCCCTTTAAATTATATTCATAATTCAATTAAAATCCTGAGCAAATAAAAGTAAAAATTAAGTCAAATACAATAAAAAGTTTTTAATCATAACTTTATATATATAAATATAAATATATAATATAATAATATATATTAATATAATAATAATATATATTATATCTGTTGATGGTGTTGGACCTGCCAACATTCAGGGGATCTCACCGGTATGAAGTACCAAATAGACCTCACATCGTTTGGTGTAGGAGTCCCATCCGGTACGATGGCCAGGTTGCCATTATCTTAAAGATATGCCTTAGCTCTTACTTATTAGCACGTGAGAGTGGTCTGCTTCGTCTTTGAACAACGAGGTTTACGTGATTGGTGAGTGCTAATGTTACTTGTGTCAAGGTTATTTCACCGCAGAGAGAGAGGGTGGAAGTGAGTCTCCAGTCAAAAGGGAAAAGTCCCAACTCTGTCAGAGACACAGAACACAACAGGACATGCGCAACTTTCAGCAGAGCAGTCCACATGAATGCAACAGTCACATACACAAGAAGGAATAACACGTACAACACTCAATAGAGTAGTCTGTGTGAGTGCGACGGTCATTATAACAAGTTTATGGAAAGGTTTTGCCTGATGTCCAGTGAGGCAGACCATGTGGGAAGGACAATGTTAACAACTTATACAACACATTTTCATAAGCATATGTATTAGAACAACCGGAAAAGTTTAACTGTTTTAACACAGGTTAAAACAACATGCATTACAAGTGTTCCAAGATTAGTTTTATTAACAATTGCAATACATGTGTGAAAACGTGCTGGCCTATTCTCAGGCTTTTGAATTAAGCAAAAGTTCCAAGACATATCGGTACGCATACATCACTAACCCCGTAAAAGGGGCGTTAGAGCCACTGCTCGCTCCTCAAAGAAAAGACTATAGACTCTCAAGGCTATGTGGGAGGAGCGAAGGTAAAAACGTCCTTTGCATGTACAAATGAGGGGTATTTATAGCCAAGGGTAAAATTAGCCCTTATGACTGTTCGACTTCCCTCGTGACTATTTGACTTTCATGACTTTTGAACTTTACATGACTCTTCAGATTACATGTGGGTCCCTTGGAATTCCACGTTACATTACATTGATTTACAATAGTATGGCCCACAATAGTGATGTGGCTGACGTGATTCATGACACCACTCGACATGAAAGTGTTGGTATGTTCATGCTGCTGGTGGTGTCCACGTTGAGCTGCAGTGTTGCTGAGTGATGGATGTGCTCTTGGTGTATCATAGCTTCACCTCCTCATGGAAAGATGTGCAGAGTCTTTGATGGTCTTGGTGTTCGTTTGATGTGCATGTGCACGTTGCTGCTTTGCTTATACTTTGGCATGCTTCACATGTTCATCCGTTCACGAAAAAATCTCCTCGCATGCATAGTCCGTTCATGAAAAATTCTCCTCGCATGCATCGTACATTCGAGAAAAATTCTCCTCACACACATCGTCCGTTCGTGCAAAATTATCCTTGCATGCATCGTTCGTTCGTCTGTTAGCGAACAAATCTCCTCACATGTGCTCTCCTTGTTCATCCCGTCCGTCGTTGCATCATGTCTTATCCATGTACCTGTATCTACAATCACTCATGATGAGACGACATAAAATCCATAAACGTCCTAGTCTACCATGATGTATTATCATTCTCTTTTGGATGCAGGTGACTGGGAGAGAGGACAAGGCCATGAAACTGCGAAGGGTAGATTTCAAGCTGGGATGTGGGCTCCGAGCACTACCGGTGAAAATTGTGTAGAAGTTAATGGGAGATTGAGATGGACAATCTGGATCAGTAGTGACTGTCCGTGAGATCTGGTTCGGCTGGTGGGAAGATCTGCGCAATTTTTTTAGGGAAGCAGTGCAGGAAACATAGGGGCTTGGCAGTAAAAACTGCGCAATTCTTCCGGGGAGCTGGTAGCAGGCTACGGGAGGCTTTCCGAGAAAAAATGCGTATTTTTTTCAAGGAGCTAGCAGTGGGCTGCAGGAGTGTTGTTGGTGAAAACTGTGCAATTACTTGGAGGTTGGCTTGCTGGAAATCCCATCACAATATCTGAGCTAAGCGACATGCTGGGTAGCTAGGTGACTTCTCATGAAAACTGTGTAGTTTTTCGGGTGAGCAACAGGTCAACTATCTGGGTGACTATCTAGAAAAACTGCACAATTTTTTGAGGGAGACAAGGATGGACACATGGTTTCTATTCAGCATGTCAGCGCAATTTCTTCTGTCAGCAAAGCGGGCAAGGTCTTCATCTTTTGCGCAATTTTTTGGGGGAGCATATCTTAGGGTCATTGCCCGATCAAACTCTTCGGTTGACCAACTGGAGGGTTAGTTGATTTGCTTGCGAGCAACGCAGATTGAAGCATCTTGCTGATGAACTTCTGCACTTTTCTGGATGACAGGAAGTCCAGTCGATTCCAAGATTGCATAGTGCAGGCTGCCTGGAAGACATCCTCAAGCTCTATGCAATTCGAGGCAAATGTTCACTAAGTGCTGAAACTGTGCAATGCATCTCAGCGAGGGTCCAATTGTTGAAGGGTGATTCGATCGTCAGAACTTCAGCAAAATGACTAAGTGTGTGAATGAGTTAACTTATGCATACGTGATCTAGTGAACACACGCACTCAACATGACTTAACGATAATATGCCTCAAACCATCAAGGCAACATATACTTAGTGTGACTGACTGATGGTGCGAGCGACAAGCGTGACGCTCGTGATAGATCATTGAGTGACCGTGAAAATGCTTGCACGACAATGCATACAACTTTGAGTGAAATGGATGTTTATATGGTGAATACAACTTGTACACACGAAGCGGGACCTTGTGCATGACCAGAACATGGTTGCAAGCGTGACATTGTGACCAACATGCAAAAAGATGTTCGTTGAATGGTCAAGCAAAGAGGGTGCAAAGACTCAACACAAGCTCATGGGATGAGCTCGAGTGCTTGAAAACATCAAGGAAAAACCCAAGGGAGGCTTCGAAATTGGATGCAGGCCAAAATTTTGGAGGGTGTTGCAGGCGCTACAAAAAAAATCTTTTGCACTCGCACTCTTTGTGTAACTAATTTTTTTATTTTAATATATTAGACATTG
>APFE031386805.1:0-24456 GCA_000404065.3 Pinus taeda
ATAGATGGTCTATGATCTCTAGCCCCCAGTTCAAGCACACATAAGCACACTATAGGAGATAAGTGAGGACATGGAAGTACAATGGATTTCCTTGCTAATGGCAAGGCCAGTGCAACCAATGTCCAACACAATGACTGAGTTCCTCGTGCAAGCAACTGCGATCATATAAAACTGGAAAGAAATGCTCAATAACTACACTCAATTCAACCAAGAGACTATTGCGGTTGTGCCTGAATTGGGGCCTTTGTTTTAAGAATCCGACAAAGAGAAAGCAACAACAACGCCAGAGGAAGCACGAACAACAACACTAGCAGAAGCACCAGTAGCAGCACCAACAGAAGCTCTCACAACAGTGTCAACGGAATGGTCAACAACATCGATGATACCAAAGTAAGATTGACTCGGGGATGAGTCAATGAACTGTGGTTGAGACCTATTAGGGTCTTAATTTTATGATATTTTGTGGAGAAAGAGAATAGTGACAAGTGGCGGAACAATTGTTGGGAAGTTGCAGAACTAACAACCGAGGAAAGACAAGAGACTTGCAGTTGTGGAGGAATGGCGAGAAGAAGCAGAGACAACCGAGTGAGGAAAGAGAAAGAACAACCGAGGATGAAGACAATCGAGTAGGGGCAAAGGAACTGGTAGTTTGAGTTGGTGTGCAAGAAAGGAAAGAAGAAGATAAAAAAGTAGAGAGGAGAGCCAAGAAGGGGTTGGTTGGGTATGTTGTCTTCTTGATAATTTCTTCATCCTGTGTTGCATAACTATGAGAGAAACTTTGTGATTATCTTTGTATGAGATTATATACCTTCTGTAAGAGTTCAGATGTTGAGGAACATGTCGTGAGCCTTATGTAATGTTCCTATTTTGATAGTAATGAAGAAGGCTGTTATGGGATCATAGTGTGTTCATTGTGTATTATTCTAGTTATTCAAATTTTTTATATATGCACCTGTTTAGGTAGTCTCTCTGTTATAGCATGTATATAATGTTGCGATATGGTTTATTTGAATGTTAAGTTACTGCCCCTTTCTCTCTATCTCTTGACATGGTTTCCCTGGTATCAAATTCCAACCCTCCTCTAACTTAGGTTGCGACATGCCTAGGATGAGACTCCTTACCCATCCCATATAAGGTGAAAAATTTGGTGTTGTGCTAGACTACAACGAAGCCTTGTTGGTCCCTTGTGACCAAACCCAGGGTCTTAACCTTGTTACTATTTCTATGCCAACATCGAGTCCTTGAAAGGATCCACTATGATGTTTGTGGATCTTTCTCGAGAGCTTCCACTATTAGGAATAAGTATTTTGTCATCTTTATTGATCATCATTCATAAAAGTTCTGAATCTTGTTCATGCAGAATAAGGATGAAAGTTTATCCAAGTTCTTAGAGTTCAAGGAACTAGTAGAGAAAGAAATGGGCAAGAAGGTGAAGGCTCTTAGGAGCAATAATGGAGGTGAGTACGTGTTGAATGAGTTTAAAAATTCATGTGAAAAATAAGGCATTTGATGAGAGTTGACAGCACCCCACAACCCACAGTAGAATGGGATCGTTGAGAGGAAGAAACAAAGCATTGTGGGAGAAGAAAGGGTGATGTTTCATGACCAAAGCCTACCTATGCACTTGTGGGTTGAAGCTTGCAACACACCGGTCTATTTGCAGAACAAGAGTCTTCATTATATTCTTAACATGATCACACCAGAGGAGGCTTTCTCGGGGAGGAAGCCAGATGTGTCACACTTCAGGATCTTTGGAGCCTCTGTCTATTTCCATGTTTCCAAAGAATGAAAGAATAAGCTAGAGCTGACAACATAGTTGGGGGTATTTGTGGGTTACATAGAAACTACCCACAACTATCGCATGTATTTTCTACCCCTCAGAATGACAGTGGTGCATTAGGATGTCAAATTTGATGAAGACAAAGCCATGTGGTGCTCTCTTGAGAGGGAGCTTCATATCCCACTAGAGGAGGAGATTTTAGCTCCAAAGGAGGCACCTCGGGATGTTGTGGAGTAGCCACAAGTTGAGGAGCAGAGAGTCATGGAGACAACCACTCAAGAAAAATCATCCAGAGAAGGCAGGAAGAGAACCAAAGAAGTTGAGAGACTTGTGCAGGATGTGAGGGAGAATGTGGGTGCTCCTTCGAATCAGCGTAAACAAAGAAGGTCATCAGATCAATATACTAGCTACATGGCTCTTATGACTGAGATAGTAGAGACTGAGCCATCCTCTTTTAAGGAAGAAATAGAGAAACCTATATGGGTTGATGCAATGGTGTAGGAGTACTACGAATCCATTGTGAAGAACAGTGTTTGGGAAGTGGTCCCAAGTCCAACAGACAAATCAGTTGCGGGTTTGAGATGGATCTTCAAGTTCAAGAAGGCATCATATGGATTCATAGAGAAGTACAAGGCCAGATTTATGCCCAAGGGATACTCTCAGGTGGAGAGGATTGACTATGAGGAGATCTTTGCTCCTGTAGTAAGGTACTCATCCATTAGAACAATCCTTGCTTTGGATGCACAAATGGGGTAGAAGATCCACCAGATGGATGTAAAAACTGCAGTCCTCAATGGATTTATGGAGGAGGAGGTGTATATCAAGCAACCAGAAGGATTCGAGACTTTTTATCGAGTCTCATGTGTGCAGACTCAAGCAAGTGTTGTATGGTCTCAAGTAAGCACCCCGTACTTCATAGACTAGGATCAGTAGCTATCTCACTAGATTGGGCTTCACCAAAAGAGAAGTGGATGCAAACCTCTATTATATTTTGGTAGAAGGTAATTATTGGTTATTGTTTTATATATTGATGACTTGATTTTGACTGGTGATGAGTAGTGGACCAGATCTTGCAAGGAGGACCTTACAAGAAAGTTCGAGATAAAGGACATGGGTCCAATGCACTACTTCCTTGGATTGGAAGTATGACAAGGTGATGGGGAACTGTTTGTCTCTCAGGGAAAGTATGCCAATGAGATACTTCAGAGGTTCTGCATGGATATAGGAAAACCGATGGAGACTCCTCTAGTGACCAACTAAAGGAAAGATGATGCGACTTCAGGTGAGGAAGTGGATGTGAGTGTTTACAGACAATTGGTGCGTTCATTCATGTATCTTGTGATCACACGACCAAACATGTGTTATGCTGTCAACCAACTAATTCAAGCTATGATTAGGCCAACCAAAATGTTCTACGGTATCTTAGAGGCACTACCCAATTGGGACTATGGTACAAACAGATAGAGGGAGTGAAGCTGTGTGGCTTCACTGATGCAAATTGGGTGGGAATTCCATCAGATTGGAAGAGTACAACAGGTAGAATTTTCAGTGTTGGGTCCAAAACAGTTTCTTGGTACAACATGAAGCATAGATCAGTGGCACTCAACTCAACATAAGTAGAATACATGGTTGCAAGTCAAGCAATATGTGAAGCAATCTAGATGAGAAAGATACTTGTTGGCTTGTTTGGTCAGATGATGGATCCTACTGTGATAATCAGAGTTGTATCAAATTCTCTGGAAATTATGTTTTTCATGATTGATCCAATCATATTGATAGCCGATGGTATCACCTTCTACGAGATTATGTGCAGAGGCAAATTATGTTGTTGCAATGCATTCTGACAAAGGAACAAGATGAATATATTTTGACAAAGGACTTATCAAGAGGGAAGTTCAAGTTCCACAGGTGTAGGATAGGGGTGGTTGATATTCCCTTTCTTGCTGAGAGGAGGGTTGAAAATGCAACAAGGAAATCTAGTTTTGACTTTTCCTTGGTCAAACTAGATTAAAATTCAAATTTCTATTTCAGCAGAAACCTTGGAGGTAGTTAACTGAGGTGACATGGAACTTGTCACTTAGTTAACTTAGTTAATTTGAGCTAGAGAAGCTTTATTTCAATTTAACAAGATTGATTGCTAATTTGTAGCAATCTATTTCAATTAATTTGAGTTATTGTCAATTTAACTAGTACTAGCTGTCAAAAGAACTAGTGGAGGTCAAGTTGTGGAAGTGGAACTTTAACCACACTCAGTGATCAACTAGTTAACTGATAAATCAACCCAAAATATTTGTTGCATGCAGAGAATTTGAGTTACCCAATTGAGATGGATATTCCAAGTTAGTGTATTATCAGTTGTAGCATATTCCAATGTGTACAGGTGGTGCATGCATTCAAAGGAAGACGTAAGGAAATTGCGCAACTCCAAAGTGTGAAATTCCTAAAAACTAGGGGCAATTTCCCAATGGAACAACGCAAGGAAATATGAGCTTGGGAAGGATTGTTAGTCAATTAGGTAGAGGGATAGACTATATACTTGTAGGGTGTGCTCAAGCTTGAGCAAGCATATGTATTTCATCTCTATTCTTTGATTAATGCAATATAGATTGTAAGGGGTTTTGAGCAATTGATTTCCCCTAGATAAAACTCTCTGCATGTGTGATGTTTCCTTTTGAATGTTTATGATTCTTATTTTAGATGGTGAATTAACTTCTACAGACTGGTAAAGTATTTTTCAAGTCTTATGATTTATCAAATTTCATGAGCAGTATTGAATCTACACATTAATTTCTACACATCAAGAGAGGGAAAAAGATGTATTGGATGCATGCATAAAATTCAAGGGTTCTAAACAACTTAAGAAGCATTCAAAATTTATCAACCAACCTATCTGTAAACAATTTAGATAAACTTATGGTTATATTTGTTTTAAGCCAAATCCAAAGCAAGCATCTAGTCCTAATCATTGTTCATGGTATTCAGGTAAAGGAAAGAAACAATAATTCTCCAAGTGTCGTAAGCCCTTCAAGAAAAAAGATTAATTTAAGAAACATACAAGTTCCAGGAAAACAAGTAAAATTTGTAGCAAGCCGGGCCATTGGGGTAATAAGTGCACTAAAAATAATCAAGGATAGGTATGAAAATATTATAATTGTTTTCATCACACATTGATCCAACAAATTTTGACCTTTGTTTTGATTTCGATCCAAAAGTTGTATATAGTGTTGACTATTCTAGTTATGGATCTTCTACTGAACCATCATCCCTTGCACATGCTACCTCAAACTCTAATTTAGATATTGATTTCTTATGTATAAATATGCTTCAACTCCGCATACAATTAGCCAACACCCCTGTTTGGGATATTCATATGTGAAGATCTCTCTCTACACAAATTGATCATTTTTTTTGTGAAATTTCGGTGAATCCATTAGAATATTTCTCATGATATGTTCCCCTCTCATTATTACTCGGTCTATATATACTATGCTAGCTTCTTCCAACCACCATTTCATTCCTACGTACTCCTAATATTCCTTCAAAGAGAAGAGTCTATAGCATGATAATCAGCACAATACTAAAAGGAAGCAAAGACAACACCAAATAATCCAATTGAAATAACAAATAATAGAGAAAACATTTACATTAAGAAAGCTTGAAAAAGGGCATTAAAGAAAAATAAGGAGTGCAAATTTTGCAATCAGAGGAAGGGGCGTCATCAGAGGAAGAATAGGCACAAACAATTGGAAAGTAGACGTTGAAGCTGAATCTCTAGAGGAACCAAGCCAAGGTTTGATTCATTATGCTCCCCTATACCAAGATATAGAGGGTATCATATATCAAGTAATTATCCTCATATAAATTAGACCTAGAGGATACAAAACCTACAAGTTAAAAGCCTAAATAAACACAGGGGCTATGGTTTCTTATTCTAAGTCTAGAGAAATCCCATGCTATTATTGGGAATTGGTACAAACAAGGGTAAGGGATATTAATGGATAAATCCCTTCTATTAATAAGTCCACTAAAGATTTCCCAATATATATTAATGGATTACAACGCACTACAAAAGTTTATTAATACAATATTGATATAGACATTCTTCTTGGCCAAGATTTTGTGCAAAAACACCTTCCCTTGACTCTGGGAAAAAATGAAGTTAGCATGTTGGTTGGAGATATTCTTATTAAAGTACTTAGTAAGAATACTCACCAAATTAGAATTATAGATATTGTTATTTGCATTAATTAACTAGAGGAATCAATTAATAAAATTGTGAAAATAAAATAGGTGGTTAGAAATGCAAATCTACATGCATATCAAGTGCTAGGTCTAATTATGCAAAAAAAAAAGAAGCAAACTGCACAGATGAAGTCCCTAATGATTTCTAGTCAAGAGAGCAATATTTTGTGGATTTTCCATATGTAAAATATTTTAAAAGGATTCCTTATAAAGCAACTGCCATTCCAATGTCCTTATAAGAATAGGCTTACTACATACAATAAATACAATATCTACTGGAGAATAAATTGATTGAGAAAATGAGAAGCCCATGAGCCTAACTGCCCTTTATGTCAACAATCATTCAAAGTAGAAAAGAGGTAAGCCAAGGATGGTCATAAAGCACTATTGCCACAACGATTGGTCATTTTTTATAAAAATATGGAAATTAGCGAAAGAAATTCTTAGGTCTTATTATAATAGAAGAATTTGACTCCAAGATTATGTACTAGAAAAATCTGTTGCATTCATGAATGAGATTAGAGATTATAAATAACTGCAATGATTTCTTGGTGCCTTGAACTATGTTAGATACTTTTATAAGATACAAGCAAAAGATGCAACCTATTTGTATACAAGGTTGAAAAAATAAGATCATCCATGGACATAGGAAATGATAAAAGCATTATAAAGAATCATCTTCCTTATGTTTTGGAAACAAATGTTTCTAATATTTCATGGTCAAGGTTATTGCAGCTCCAAGTAAGGACTACAAATGAAATATCTATGTATGTGTCTAGAACTTTCAAAGATGCAGAAACCGTGTATCCTTCAAGACACAAAGAAATTCTAGATGTGAAAAAAACACCGGTAAATTAAGATTTTTCCTTAAGCCTATGAAATTGATTGTAAGCACAAATTTAAAGAACATTGCAAGTGTGCTAGAAAATCAAAGGCTTTTAGAGCAAGGAAATAATAGAATATTAAAATGGAGTCTTTTAGCTTGATGGTTATAACTTGACATACATTATAAACTTGGAAAATGAAACAATATTGTCAATATGCTCAATAGAGAAGCTTCTGCAAACACAATATTCATCAAAGTTATTATAGTAGAAAAACAGGGGAAGCAAGTTGTGGATGAAACATATTGTTCAACAAGCGAGAAAGGTTAAGTGAACCATATTCAAGTGAGCATGACAAAAGAACTCGAGTGTAGTTTTTATTGGAATTTATTTGTACAAACAACAAAAGAATGTTCAGAAGATAGTAAGAATGGCCATATAATTATGATTTAGAAAATAATTACAACTGTTTTGTTCGAAGTAGAGACTTTGTAATCCATCTATTATAACATAATCCATATGTAGGCCAAACAATAATAAAGTGTCTATACTTATTCATATTATGGTGGTCTCTATGAGATCAAAAAATTACAAAATATAGGAGATAAATTTTGATAGTTTTAGATTGCTTTATAGCATCTCTTATCCCTATCACTTCATCGTTTGCAGTATTCATGTCAGCATTTTCACTATGTGATGATACATAGTTAAAAGGCCTCTAAAAATATGTAGGATTAAGCGTTGATCTATTTAAAGGTGCCCATAGCCATCATTGGTACTATGACTTCCTTGGAATTAGCATGAAATTGATTGTTGAAGACCTACAAACTAGAGAAAAATGTTGGCATGCATCATCATGGTTTAATTCCAAGTTCATTTAGGACTATGGCCCAAGAGAATACATGGCTTCACCTTTTGGTAAAGGATTTTATCAACTTCCTTTGATGCCTCCATATTTCTTTCTCGATGAATCAGATTATGAAGTTACGTAGAGTACTAAATATCTCCATCTTGCTTATTTAGATCTTGAGATATATCAAAAATGTACTCCTAATTGAATTGTGGTGGACCAATATTCCGCTTTGTACATAAAGATAATTGCACTATAAAGTAGTTATTAGGATTTGGTATACATATGGTTGGGCCTCTAAGGGATGAAATACCTATTGGTTGTCCCCAGTAGCCTATATTTGTAGGAATAAGTGTACTATAAAGTAGCTTTCATGATGTTTCTCCCATATGGCTGAGCCTCTAAGTGATGAGATTACTAGTGGTTGTCCCAACTAGTCGAGATCTATAGGGACAATTGAATCTAGGCTTGCATGCCTTTGTTTGCCATATTTTTAGATTCTCTTTAGTGTGACAGCCTACATACCAAAGAAAATTTACCACTTGATGTTAGTAAAAAATGATCAAAAAACAATTTTAATTCCCATAAATAAGGCCCTTCTCCTTTCATTTGGGCATCAAAAATTGAAGTCGAGAGTCCAAGTATTTGGTGTCTGCATTATGTTTATGCTCTCTCCTTGCACCTTATATGTGTGTGTGTGTGTGTGTGTGTGTATGGAGTGTTACACTCATAAAATTCATTTTAATCATAAATAAGATTACCTCATAGTATTTTATAGAAACTTGTAAGATTTGTTGTGACAAATTTGATAGTGGAATATCCACATCAATGTATACATTATATTGGCATAAATTTTTCTTCTTTGGAACTTTTATGGGATATTGCAAGTTCTAGAAAATTGGTGTAAAGAAAGAAGTCTCAATCCCTAACCATGGAGGATAAGTACAATGGTTACCCAAATGATGACCTAGAGGATATATTTACAAAGTAGAAGAAAAAAATCTATGACATCTTCTGCAATATGATGATATTAATGTCATCTCTAGAGATAAAGTTTAGACCTTTTGAGAATATTGCTAGCTTTAAATTGGATATTAGCTCTAACAAGAAACCTAAAGATAAAGAAGATCCAAAGAAATAGAAACCAAGTTCCAATATCACATATTCTCATTCTCTATTCAAAGTGGAAGCGAATGTGGAAATCAAACCCTATGAAGGTTGTAACCATTAGAAGTATATTTTAGCATGCGTAACATAAAATAACAATAGAAAATATATTTTTTCTTATTGTAGTCATAGGTACACAACCAAACTTGGTGGGAAACCCATACAAAAATGCTCAAATTGGAAGGAAATCCACTGATAGCTAAGTAGGAGGCGTTTAAACACTCATAAAGTCCCAATTTTACCTCATTAGAGGACCGATGGATTCATTGGAATTACTTATACTAGGAGCAAAAACAAATTTTGCAAGAGTACACCACTAAGTTTGGAAAACAAGTTGTTTAATTGAGAATATTTCCCATGAACCTGGATGCACTCTTAGAACATTTAGGCGGTCTTGATAGTTAATTAAGGAGGTGAGTGATGCTCTTTAAACTTAGGACCATTGATGAAAATATGTGTAAGTGCAATACATAGAGATTGACAAGAAAAAAGGATATTCAAATGGTCCTAAGTAGATAAACCACCAAGCTGCTTCAAATAAGGAAAAGAAGAAGTGGAAAGGGAAGGGAGAGATGATAACCACTATTACACATCAGTGTAAGGGTCTAAGCAATCACTATAAACATCGTAACCTCAATAGTCACATTAAAATAGGTGTTGAAGTTACATCTAGGGGAAAATCGAAGGAGATGCAAGAAGGAGACCAAGAAAAAGAACATGCTAGCCATGAATTCAAACAACCAAGTAGATAACAACTTAGATGTAGAAGAGATGATTTCCATTAGTATAATGCAAAATGAGGTGAACATGAGTAGCTTCCATCCCAAGAAAGAGAAAGATATGACAAAACACTTCATTTGACATCCAAATTAAGAAGAAAAAAAGTGGATGCTATATTTAACTCCAATTCTTAGGCCAACCTCATTATAGTGAATTGAGTGAATAAGCTTGGATTGGAAATTTAAGACCACCCTCCCATACCCATTAGGATGGGTAAATAAGTATATAGACCTTAGAGTTACTAAGTAGTGTATGATTAGATTTACCATTAGTGAAAACTACATTGACAAGGTCAAGGGAGAAGTAGTGCAACTTGATATGTGTAGTGTAGTGTTTGGGACTTCCTAGATGTACACGAGGAAATAATTATTCACGAGGAGAGAAAACCAATACCACATACTACAAATAAAATACCTTCTAATGGAGGTTTTAAATGTTATAATATTTGGAAAAATTATCAAAAGAAACTCCACTGAAATCTTTATAACCGGTATTAAAAGTTTTAATGAATTTCCACTATAACTAAAGATTATGAGAAGTAAGAGGTTCTAACATATGTTTTTTTATTGGTGTTCGTATATCTCTAATACATCAATTATACATAAGATGCACTAGTGTGCCACCCTATAATATGTAACGTTATCGAAATAAATAAATAAATAAATCCTATAGTAGGCACTAGAGTGTATGATATATTTTTTTGAATCCCTTAAACATATTTTATATATTGAAAGTATCATGAGAGTTATATCAATAACACACATTGATATGCTCCCGGGATTTAGGAATAAATATTACACACATGTATTATAAATATTATGAATCCCTAGTTCATAGTTTATATAATGAGAACACCAATGCATATATCATCTTATGCACCCTAAGTTCAAGTGATGATAATTATAACACCAACAATGGTAATGATTGTTGAGAGATGAACTACATTTGTTGTTATTAGGATCATGGGTATTCTATTTATATTTTGCTCGCATTATTGTGTGGTACTCATTTAAATGCATTGGTGCATAAGTAGGTATGGACAACAACATTAATTTCAAATGAATACAATGTAATGATATGTTTAAGTGCTTAATTTTCCTATGTTGTCAATATGCAAATGCATCTTCTAATATTTTTTTTCTCTTTTTTTCTTGTTCACAAAATGTCAATTTTGGGCCTAATGGTTAAGAGCACGTGTTTCCTCTTGAGAGGTCACAGGTTCAAAACCAGAGGGGGGTAGAGTATGTATGTCTTCGTAGACTTAGTCGTGAAATCATTGCCCAGATGTGGGTCCCTTGTCCCACAAACAAGGGGGTCTCATACACCAATTTGGGGTCTGGCTTGGTCGTGACCTTATATATATATCCAAGTTGTCGAAGATCTAAGATTTAAATTCAAGTGATGATAATGATAACGAAATGTTAATTAATCATTAGGAAATCTAATATTCAATTTGCCTAAAATCTAATACTTGAGTTCAAGTGATGAGAATGATAACAATAACAAAAATAGTAATGGTATTATTGAAGGACACACTACTTTTTTTGTCATTAGGAGCACCATTTTTCTTATTACATTTTACTCATATCAATGTGTGATATATATTGAAATGCACTAGTCCATAAGTAGGTATGAAATGCAACATTGAGTTCAAAAGAAGACAATGCAACAATATGTCTCAGTGTTAAATTTTTCTATGTTTCGAGTAAGCAAGTGTTCTTGTTTTTTTTTTAACAAGATGTCAATTAATCATAACAAAAATATAATATTTTTCATAATAATATTGACTTATATTTTATTTATTCAGTTTGGATATAATCATTGCACTAATGTTTGGTATCATGTTTTTTCTCTCCCAATTGTAAACTCTTTGGACGTTTAGAGACCTTAATGGATTTTGAGTTGCTTTTCCTTTTAGATAAAGTAACCTTTGTTATCAATTGGGTTACCTCAAGTGGTTGGGAGGAATTTTTTATCCACCCCACTTAGGTTCAATTCGTGAAAGAGATGTGTTGAGTTCATATCAAGTATATTGTTGTAATGGATTTAAGCCTTCTTGTTTATTGGCTTCGTGCCTTGAATATTCTAGGCTTTACATAGGGTGAGATCCTTGAAATGAAGGGAAGGCTCTGTAACCTAGAAAAGAAAGGTATCCTTCGCTCCTTGAACTTTTTCTCCACATATTTTTTTTCTCATTCATGTAGCCATGGCCATGTTAGAATCTAAAACACCCGAGTTACCTAGCTTTCACAAGCCTTAGGAAATAAGTTTAATTTTGTCTCGTCCAATATTTACTTACTATTTGAGACTAAATCACACTTCTTATCATTACAATATCTTCAATCGGTTTGTTGGATTCTCTTTTAACTTTCTCCTTCCTACTTTTAGATGACATAATAACCTTAAATATATATATGGACCAATTACTCCTTTGTTCATTGTAATAATGTAAAACATACATATATTGAAGCAATAATGTAAAATGTTATGATGTTGGATAATTTAATAGGACAAGAAAGCCATTTATTAACTAAAAATAAAGACCCTTAAGTATACAAAATGGGAAAACATGAAGGCTCACAATATTCAAATCATCAATAGATAATTATTACGGTTATTGGCAACATGACATCATTCAATTGGAACAATATGTCAACATTAAACATGTTTAATTTTCACAAGCAAACATTCCAAAATATACAACTTATAATATCATTCAATTTTGATGATCATCATTCATCACTCAAACTATTATTTTTGGTCAAGTTGCTTACATTCATCATTTCTTCATCACTTGCACATTATTTTGTACTTGGGTTATTTAGAATTGTAACGAATCAGAACCCAAACATATAAATTATTTACATCAATCCATGCTATTAATAATCAATGCAAAATATTCAACTGATTAACTTATAATTTAGGAAAACATGAGAAGAGAAGACTTACCTGTAAAGCGAAGACATATCTTATTGGAGATTTAAGAGTTGTTGTGTTATTTGGATCCCACTAACTGCAACAATGTTTTGGGGACAACTCTCCACCCAACCGTAGGCTCCTCTACACTGGATCTTTCTACTGGAGCCATCAATCAACTACTACAATCAGTGAATCCTTTGTCTCCCAACATTCCCCTGTAAAAAGAATGGATGTCTCTCATCCATTTTTTCATCCATTAAATAGAACAATTTGTTCCAAAAATGGAAAGAGTATTTGCATGCACACAATCCATGTGTCATCATGCCAACTTCTATTTTTTTGTCTTAAGTTTTCCTTAACTCAAACTTTTGCTTAATTTAACCCTTGCTTATTTTATTCCTTTTAACTTTTTGTTAACTTTACTTATTCTTACTATTTTTATATATTTATTTAGAGCCTCAATTTATTCTTTTATTTATTATAATTAATATTCTCTTTATTTATTTTATATTAATATTCCAATTTCAACTTATTATTTCATTATTATTAAAATTAATTATTGATTTATTTTATTATTATTATCCTTCCGACAAGGCAGGTATTATGCGTTCAAACTACCAATTAGTTTATTTTGACTAAAAATTAAAACATATTTTTTCAAAGTTAACATTTGAATTTTTTTTTTTTAAATAAAATATTTTAATTTCCTTGCATCTAATTGGCTATTGGACTCTCCCTCTTACTGAGTAATCATCATAAAAATGTATGGTTGACAGGAGGTTGTCTGGCTTACAGTCTGTGTATTTATCTTTTGCAGTAATTTCGTACCAGTGACAGGTTACTCGAGGCTAGGGATTATATTTTTATTTTTTTGTTACATCAAAGTTACTCGAGGCTAGGGATTATATTTTTATTTTTTTGTTACATCAAAGTTAGGGTTCCAGGGCAAACATTCGACTATGAGATTGACTCTTCCATAACATTACATTGACCGACATAAACCATGTGATTTGCATTGGGACTAATTGATATTTGAGGTGACCAGTAAATTTAATATGCGGAAGCCACCAACAGGTTTCATTTGAAAAAAAAATTGAGAAGAGCATTGAATTCATTCCAAAAGTGTAAATACACATTAAAAATAGATACGAGTTGTGAATTCCAAACCTGTTAATACGCGTTATTTACTTCAATTAAATTTGTGACGAGAAGTGAATTCGCGTTATTTACTTCAATTAAATTTGTGACGAGAAGTGAATTTATGCGAAGGGACGTGCTTATATCTCGATGCTCTGCTGTCAATTTCCGATATGGTGCATATTATTGTTCAAAAGGTGTAAGTATTCATTATTTATTTAAAAAGATTGAGGCGAAAAGTGAATTTATTGTTGAAGTGAACTCAGATTACCATTACCGCTTAAGTGAACACAAATCTAGATTTAGATTTTGTGAGTAGACACAAATCATGGATGGATTATATTCATTTTGTGTCTAATTTAATCTATCATTCAAATTAGTTTTCCCAGATAACATTGGAATTTGAAATATTTAATAGAATTGAAGCACAACGAAAAACATATTAAAGAATAAAAAAATTGAAAATTTTAATGAGGTTGAAGTACAATATAAGATAGCATTTGTCTGTCAAATTTTTCTTTACTCATAATCTTCTGGCCAAGTCCCACAAGATGCGATCTATTCGATTTGAGACTTCTTTTCTTAGAGAACATTTATTGTTTCATTAAATGGGTTTACAATGCTCCAACAAACTCTTCTCAGTGATTTCTTTGCCTAGAAAACATTTATTGTTTCATTAAATTGATTTACAACGCTCCAACAAGCTCTTCTTGGATGACTAATGTACGCATGTACAAATCATGAAGAATCTCCAATATGCCCTGACTGCACTATAAACTCAACTAACATTAGCAATAATAGTTAGACAAAATTAAATTTTATCCAAAAATCTGACATAATTTTTTTTTCTCTGTAAAACTAAATCTATGAATGAAAACATAATATACAGTGAGGCTCCGGCCTCTGCGGGTCTAGGTCATCCATATGACCATTTTAAACAACAAGACTTAAAATCAAGACTGCCCCAGATGGGGAAACCAGTGTGAGAAAGAGATAAAGATAGATTCATTTTGTCCATGCAGGGGCTACAATTCCAGAACTCAAAATTTATTACCAAAATTGACCACGGTAAAAACACTGTAAAATTCAAAAAAGGCTGCCAAAATTGACCACTGTAAAATTCAAAATGGTCGGCTAAAATTAACCACTATAAAACGAAAAAAACAAAACCCAGAACCCGAGCGTGACACGTGACCTGTGGCATGCAACTGCTAGGTGTCTTAGGATGGTGGCTTCTCTTCCACGATCGAACACCAACCATATTCTCCTGAGTCAGTTTCCTCTACTTGCCTACCACCTGTGGCTCTCATTCTTCCACCTGTATGCCTTTGTCTTTGTTGGTGGCGTTGCCTCCCGACGTCTTTTGTCTACTGCTTGACGGATGGTCCATGGCTTTCTATAGGTGGCTGGAGCTCGGCTCCCCCTGAATATTGACGTGCAAAGGAGGGACCTAGTTCATCTCAGGGTAGTGGTCTTGATCAACGCACGAGCCATCTACCTCCCTAAAGTCCACCGAGACGGTAGCAATGATTAACGGTCTATCCATGGAGCAGAGAAAACGAAATTGAGCCTGCTGAGAAGTAGTAGTGAGATTGGTGTGCTGGGTCGCTCCATCAATCCTTCGAATCTCACAGGAGCAAGCTCGTCCTCTGCCGCTACGAGTATCCAGGTATCTGCCATGGAAGCGGGAAGAGGAGGGGCTAGGGGGCGGGGAGTTTGACATCAATTTAACGGAGAAATCTGAAATCAATTTAACGGTGAAGTCTTATTCACAGAAATCAGGGGTTCTGCTGGCAAGAGGTTGTCTTGCTCACTCTAGCTCATAGTATGTAGTGAAGACAATCTAATAGAAGTACAAAGAGTTGAACAAAGTTATTAAATAAATATATAATATATATATATATAATTAATTTTTTTTTTCTATGAATTTAATTTAGCTCCCCTGCCATTATTAAATAATTATTTAGATGTATTATTTTAATTTTTATAAAAATTTAATGGCTCCTCTGCAAAAACTTAATAGATCAACTTTTTTTTCACCCAAGTTTTTCTTTTAGTAATCCTCAAACAAATCAGTGAAATAAATTGTATAAAATGTAACCATTCATTTTTTTTATATAAATAAACTGTTACCCTAATTCAAAATTTAAATTTAAAGAAATCAAAATTTAAATCTAATAAAACAAAATTTAAAGAAATCAAAATTTAAATCTAATAAAACGAACACCGAATTTTAAATTTTTTTATGTATATATAAACGAATTAAATCATATATATAACACTCTTAATTTATTACCCTAACCGCTTATCCTCTCCCGCATCACATATAACACTCTTAGTTTATTACCCTAACAACTTATCCTCTCCACCATTGCATAGGAGAGCTTTTCATTCCCATGTGGAGTGAAGCAATTGTAAATTCTACGTTCATCCCATTGAGACATACTTACGCTAAAGTCAATTTTCCTTGTTAAAAAAACTTAACGTCCTTGTTATATTTTATGTTAAATGCATGTGAATGGGTAGATAGGTTTACGCGGTGACAAAATGCGTATTTTCCTTAATTGTACATAGTATATAAATACACTTACGGTTTTGTCTTAATTGAACATAGTATTTAAGCGTATATATAATTTTGTCCATCATTCTTAACATATTTTGGTTGGTGTGCAATGTGTGTTAAGTGGGCTCCACTTGCCATTGAGGTCAAAAAGATCATATCTTGGCCCTGGCCAACCATATTGCCGTTTGTATCTAATATATATGATTCTTTATGTGTCTTATGATGCATATCTAGAGTTAGTGAATATTGTTTTTGAAAGATTTTGTCAGCCAAGATTAATTAACTCTGTTTTATATCTCTTATACATTAAAAGACATCTAATTTGCTAATTTTAAAATCCAATAATCAAAACAAGCGGTAGGGAACGCTAGCTATGCAACCTTGTTATTGATTTGTGTAGTTACGATATGATTAACAAATGGTTCCATTATTGTGTAATGTCATGATATATCTTTGATACAAAGATGTGTTAATACCAATTACTACAAAAGTACCCTACATTACTTGTCGAATCTGTCAAAAATTGACACAATTTTTTTTGTTGCCTTTCAGCATGGCCATAGATTAGGGAGGATACCACATGAGAAATTACAAGCATATTCATACTTTAAAAAAAATTTATAGTTGTTGAAATGAATGAAGTAGATTTAAATGTTTGCTTCAACTCTCAAGATCACTGGTTTGTTTTGAAATATTAGTGCATATGCAAATATATCATATGCTACAACTTCATATGGCATCATTACAAGTATATGGTTATGTTTGGTCGCATGGTGATAATGACATAATTAAAGGTTTAATTAAAAAAAACGCATGTTACATATACCTTGGGTGGAAAAAAAGAGTTCTTGTTCATAACCATTGGTTTATATGCAAATGGTTGTATATATGTTGATATTGCTCTTGACTTTGGTATTAAACATTAGAAGGTTTGATATATCAACATCAAATATCAACAATGTATCCAAAGCTTATGTTGCAACAACACATATATTGGAATGTTGGCTTTTGTTTATGTTGCAACATCGAAATATTTATATGTTAAAGGCTTATGATTGTTTTTGAATGTGGGATGGTATTATAGTTGACGTAGCATATGTGATTGGTTTACATGGCATATCTGTTGAGTTTGGTTGATATGGCATATGTATGCATTGATGGCCTGGTACGTGGCATATCTAGAATACCCATTCAAATGAAACACTAGTAGGGAATAAATGGAAGGTGGAAAATTTAATGCTCACCCCTGTCACACACTTGACCAATGACTGAGATTTGTAGGCTTTTTGTTGTTGGAAATACCGTCGGCGCAGGGGGGGGGGGGGGGGAGGTGAATCAATGTTTCTTTTACAATTGTTAAATTATGCCAATTAATATCATTAATGAAACCAAAGCTCAAGATTATAACAAAAAAATGACTTTATTAATAAAACTGATGACTCCAATCCTCTTACAAACATCCAAGCTCCAATCTATCCACTAAATTCTTCACTTCCCCAAGGCTCTAACCTTGGGTGAGGACTCCAATCCTCACTATACATCCAAGCTCCAACATGGTATACTTGAGGACTCTAATCCTGAAAACTCAATCCAAGCTCCAACTTGTTTTTTCACAAGGTTCCAACCTTGTGTGAGTTCAATACTCTTAGGCTCCAACCCTCACAATTCACTTTAGTGGTTCAAGGTGGCTTCCATGATTCCTCAAGACTTCCAAAAAGGTTCTTCAACAAGTCTTGAAGTATTTCTTCAACAATACTACTGCTCCAACAATTCCTTACAAATAGCTCCAAGATTTGCTTCAACAAATGCTTCAAATGGCGACTACAAATACCCCTCCAAGTTACTTCAAGATCTTGTTCAATCCAAGGTTAGCTCCAACAAGGCATCGAGATTCTTTGAACATGCATACAAGGCTCTTCATGTTTGCACAAGAAATACTTCACATGTCTTCAACGGGTGCTACAATATCAGCTCCAAATATGTGTTAGCTAGGTGGCTGCTTAAAATGATTTCAAGTCTGCCTAAGCTATTTCAACAAGGATTCAAGTCATCAACTCTCCGCTCCAAAGAATCTTCAAAACACCTTCAAAATTTTTTTCCAAGCATGTTACTGATTTGTTTTCAAAAAACAATTCAAAGTGAGACCAAGATGTGCTCTTAAGGAATCCCAAGGGCTGTTCTAAGTTCTTCTCCCAACATGGTCAAGAATTTTGGTCTAAAATACTACAACCAAGCCACAGTCCAATCTTTTGGTCTAACCCTTGTCACATGTCCGAAATTTCATAGAGTAGACCCCAAAATTGCAGGTTCAAATTACAGAGAAGGTCCTAAAGTCATAGGTCCGAACTCTATTTAGGTTTTTCCTTAGGGCTGAGCTACACTTCTGCTCCAAAAGGACCATGAAAAAATATAGTAATATATGCATCAAAGTGCCACAAAAAAAACCATAGGAGTATACCTCATGTATTCATTCTTTTGTCATAGAACTTTGCTTCTTTTTTTTCATTGATGTATGCCTTAGATCCAATCCCTATAGCTTCCTTCGTTGGATTTCTTCATTAGATGTGAAAATTCCTACCTTGTGCTCCATTGTTAGCCTATATATATATATATACGTTATGAACCCTCTATGAACTATCACGTCCCTTTATAACAGTCAACCTGTAATTTATATGTTGAAGCCGACCTCAAATGATGTTTATTTAATTTGTTTCAGGGTCATATTGTGGTGTTTGAAGTCGACCTTTGCCTATTTCATTCAACTGATGAAAATATTATTGAAAAAAATCTCCAATGTTTTTTTTGAAAAAGATATGAATCCAAAACCCCTTGGTCTCTGAGTATAATGGTCATACATTACAACAACATTTGTAATGTTGCTAAATTGTTGAAAATAATTCTTGAAATCTTCTTCAATGAGATTGGTTGGAAATCCTCCTTTGTAACTTTGACTGTGATAGTCGTTGTTATTGTAGTTGTTGGTTCTTGCATTTTGTTGCTCTTTTCCTTCATAATTGCCAATATTTGAGGTTGAGTTGTAATAACCTTGATATCCTTCAACACCTCCGCTTGTAGCTCTAGGAGGAGCATCCTTGGGTAATGCTTGCTTAACATCTACAAGTTGGCATTCCCTTTGACCAATGAATGTACATTCTTGTAATTAATGTATTTGTATTCATAGAGTGCAACAAAGAAGCATCACAATGTAGTGAATAAGTACCCAACTGTGATGTCAAGTAAATCAACAACACAGACTAAACATGTCGACTTAGTAGGATGAACAATCAAGCAACTCAACAATTCTTCTCATAGGCAGAGATTTGTTTCCTTTTCCTTGAGCCATCAATGACAACAATGATGACATCTCAAAATTTGTGATTGCTGGTGTAGATTGCATGCACCAAATAGGGGTTTTTCCTAGGTTTTGTATGGAAATGCATCTCCAAACTTGTGTTTCACCATTGCTCTTGCCATTTCGTTTTGTGTTGATATCACTATGATTGATTTTTGAATTTCTTCTCCTTGTGCATGAAGTAATTTTAATGAATGAGTTCTACATTGTGAGATTCAAACTCATTTATATCAAAGATTTAGTAAGGAAAGAGGGAAGTCGTGTGTTGGATTGTGTGTTCGTCTTGGCTACCTGGAAGTTGGGTTTTTGCATGACATCTCTAGGTATTTTCATCTTATCTTATGATTAATTATGAAAATGAAAATATTTGGTTTTATTGGAAGACTTTGTGTTGGTCATCCCTCTACGACGTGCAATTCAAAATGTTTGCTTTTCCCTTTGTAAATAATAAAAATTCTTCGTGTCCATTTGAAAAATTCATTGCTTGTTAAGACGACTTGAATGTATGGGAAAATTTGAATAAGTTTTAGGGGTTTTATATTTCTCTATTGTATAGGAGGAAACACCCTGCACCCAACCGAAATTTCAAATAATTTCAAGGGTTTTGTTGTTCTTTGTTGTTTACAAAGGAAAACCCTACACCCTAATATTGTTTTGTATATTTTCAAGGGTTTCTTTTGGTTCTTTGATGTATAAAAATAAAATGCTTTACACTATTGTTGTTTCGTAAATGATAAAATAAGAACCAATGACTTTTTTTGTTGATTCTACTTGCTGGGCCGACCATTTGTAATTGCATCCACCTAGGCGTTCAATATATCTTCATTTTCGATCACCCCCTTTTGTCATTACAAGTATGTAAATCTATTTTATCTTATATGGACATCTGGTACCATAAAAGAGCTAAATATAAAAAAACCCTTGAGCACCATTGCACAAGTTGTAATCATGTGAGATACATATGCCCTGGTTGAAATTCAATTTTCTCTAATACGACTATCTAGAACCATTAAATAATAGAGTAAAATATATATGCACTTAGCATAGGTTTTAATAGTGTTGAATGCAATGCATGTACCTTGGATGAAAATCAAGTTTACACATGGTTTATATTATGCAAAGCATACTGGTTACCTCCCTAGTGTAACAATAAAATTTTAAAGGCATAATGCTAGGAGATGTGAAAGAAGAATGTTAAATAAATATGATTATGCTCGAGTCTTGAAGCTCTTCTTAATCACGTTTGTTTTAGCTGCTTGTTTTCACTTCCTCTATCCATGACCAATTCTATTCATTTTCCACATAGAGTTTATTGATATTACTAGATGTATTCTTTTGTGATAATTTAAAAGTGACATGAGATGGAATAATTTTTATTGGTAATCATATTCTGTGCAATACGTCTCATGTTTTTAATATAATTGCAGAAATGAGTTTCTCCAGTAGAGGATCCACTAGGATAGGTAGTGACAAAGGTCATGACAGGGGAAACAAGCCTTGTAATTTGTGGGAAAAATAAGAAGATAACATTTTATGTACATTTCAACGCAGATTCTGAGGAATTTCACCAACTTGCTACTATCGACCATTTATTCCTTAGGTCACCTAATGCGTCTTGCCATCCCTCAATTTTTCATGTGAGACCTCATTCTCCTTTGTAACCACATCCTAACATGCAAGAGATCCCTCAACAAATCCAAGATAATGATGGATGGAATCCCATTCCGACCCACCTCATGAAGAAAATCAGGGATGGGGTAGAACAATTTCCAGTACTTCCAATCAACCATACTCTTCTGATAGCCGTTCTGAATCATACTCTTCAGGAATGTTAAATCCTAAGAAGCCTATTAATATCCCAAATCCTAGGCATATGGCACTAACTAAGTATTTTAAATCTATTGTTGACAATGCTGTTCATCCTGCTACTACTAGTCTTGTTTCTCCCCATTCTACTAGTCATAGTGATCATTTTCTTGATGACCTTTTAGTTGATTCATTTCCTAATCAATCTACCCCTGGCTTCTCACAAGTGCATGGTGTTAATGAGTGCCTCAAACAAGAAAATGTTAGTCATGTCCATGGCTCTGCAGTTGCACATAACAAAGAAAAAGTTAAAGAAAGAGGAGAGTTCAAATACAAACATTTTAGTTAGGACTTTTGAATGTCGACCAACACCTTCAACAAAATATATCTTTCTTGAGATTCATCATAGCTCAACATAGTCTGCTTATAGGTTATAACATTTCAGTGGGAGTTAACTAATAAAATTTTAGGTTTGTTTTTCAGTTATATTGGTTATATTTTTATGGATATTGTGGCACTTTTCAGACAAAATGAACTGACAACAAGAATTATATTGTTGCACTTGCTTTTGTTATGTGTGCGTATGTGTAAGTGACGCCAATCATTTGATGTTTGTGTTTTATTTTTAAGCAATGCATGTATGCAAGTTACAAGGTGATGGATTATGAATTGTGGTTTAAAAAAATTATGAATTTTAAATTGAAAATGATAAAAAGGAAATTAGATCCTCTCTTCCTAATGAGTCATGTAGTCATCCATCTACTTTCTTAAAAATTTCCATTCTTTTTATTTTTTCCTTCTTATCTTGGGATAATCACTTAGAAAAGTTGAGTGATAGAGTTGAGTATGAATATAGGAAAAGAGGAATGATTTTTTGAGAATCGTTTCAACAACTATTCACCTATATATTTTAGCTTGCAAAAGGAGAATAGGTCCAAAACTTTTACACTGGAAATGGTATGATTTAGTATTATTTCTTTAGTTTTGAGAAGATTCATTTGTTTTGATATAGTGATATTGAGTCTAATAGATTTGATGAAACAAGTGTTCTTAAAAAATTAGCAATGAATGGAGTTATTAGGTTCTTCTCTTGTTGTTGAAGGTATTATTTTGTAATTTTGGTCATTTCTGAGTGTTTAGTGTTGCCGCGTCTTTATCATGGTTGATCATTGATACTTTCGTAGTATCCATACCAATGTCTAGAAAGTTTCTATATGAACCAGTTGTAGCAAGGCCTGAGCTTTGTTTCGGTTCTTTACTACTTGCATTTAAATCTTGTGGTCATTAAACACTAACATTTGTAAAAAGCTATTTGTCACAGATTATGATATATGTTGATATTGATTTAAGATGTCTAAACAATTCTTTTGAATGAAGTCAATGGAGAATTTTCATCTGGTCTATCCTATGCTTTACTTTTTATTTTCTTCTTCATTATTTTGTGAATATTTGTGTACCTTATTGTATATACCATTTATCTTCTAAATATTTAGTTTCTATTTGCTGTATTAAATTGTATACTTCAATTACAACAATTTAATTGAGTTACTTTTTGAATTGTAAAGTTATCTTAGTGATGGTGCTTATTATCACCATTCATTTAATTTTTGTAATATTTTAATTTTAGATTTATTTTATTTTGTTTTGATTACACAAGTGGTTATTTGCAAGGCTATAAAATTCTGGGTTACATTCCCATCTTTCTTGGTCTAGCTCACCAAGAATTCTAAATATGTTGCAAGAATAACTTAGGCCATTTTTACCCATCAAAATTTCTTTGGTGACCATAACCGGGGAATGTAAGGTGATCAATTGGTATCTTTTATATACCTCTTTCTTTTATATTGCCTAATTTAACTCGGATGTTTTTTTTTTTTTTTTTTTTTTTTTGTTTTTGTTGTTTGTTGTTTGTTGTTGTGTTGTTGTTTTTTTTTTTTGTTTTTTTGTTTTTTTCTTCTCTGGAGTCTTTTGGTTTAGCTTTGTATGGCTTTAAAAAAGTTATGACTAATAGTGGATCCCTAATTTGAAAATTGAGAAACACAAGACGATTATTGCCACTTCATTGCTTCACATTTCTGAACGAGATTTCTAGGAAAAACTTTGCATGAAGAAATCAAATTATACTTTTTCTTATATTATTGATGAATCTCTTATCAAAGATTAAATTGATAAAGAGTGAACAACCTGAAGTGAAAATCAAAATTGATTATAAGAGGAGTTGACTAAATTGTAAGTTATCTTCTAATTTATGGCTTAACCAATCCTTGCTCAACCTGATTTGCATCCTAATTTTAATAATCAATTTAGTATTACTTTTGGCTTATTTAACACTATGCTAAATACTGCTAAGACTAGGGAAGATATTAAAATATATTGGGTTATAGTCTCTCAGGATATTGATCTAGTTTATGCTCAAGAAAGAGAAAGACAAGCTCGATAGAGGAATTGAAATCTATTTTATTCTCAAGTAAATGCATAATAACCCTCGTTAGTCTAGAAGGATTAGAGGTCAATCTCCCGAATTAGATTCCTTATATAAAGTTATAAGAAGGAAGGTTGAACTCCAAAAAATTAAGAGGAAACTTCAAATATCTATTTCTACTTCTAAACTTGTCTCACCATGTCATGTATTGAATATCCCACTAATTTATAGCACAATCACAACTAAACCTGAAAACCTGCCTCTTTTAGGAATTTTGTATAATGGCTATAATACTATTATTTCTACAACTAATCCAAATAGGGTTATCAATAAATATGGTCTATTCTAGTTTGAAGAATATATAAACCCACTACCCAAAATTAAAGATTATATACCCAAGTTTTATGGCAATGGAACATGCACAATTGATGAGCATCTAAATTATTTTTCAAATACATGTAATAATATAGGAGCAAACACAAATGATATATATATATGCATTTGTTTGTTAATACTCTTAAAAGAATATCAACAATTGAATTTTTTAATTTTCTTCCTAGATCCTTCTCAACATGGGTTGAGTTATGTTATTGGTTTAACTCTACTTTTGGACA
>APFE031386808.1:0-11316 GCA_000404065.3 Pinus taeda
ATGAGGCTTTGACACAACTTGCTTTTCCAATTTTTAAGAGTTGAGAAAAAGCTAAAGATAACTCTAGTCACCTTCGATTTTTAATGAGCCTGAAGTGACAAGTTCTCTGATGGACCTTTTCTTTTAAGGATTCTGAAAAGGATCAAAAGAGACTACTCTGGAAGTCTAGACAGAGGGATTACCAAACAAATCGCAAAACTAGAGAATACTTTTTACGGTACGACAGTCAATATTCCTGCATGCGATGTTCAGTGCATTGCGATCGATAGGGCGACAGAGACACCTTCCTAAGGATACAAGATATAGCCTATTGTGGTCTCCCAGTATATACTCGACGGTATATGGGAGCACAAGTCCATACTGGCACTTGTTGTCTCAAGGAGGAGGAATCACCCAACCTATAATGAAAGCGATAGTTACCAGGCTTTACGACATCGGAATACATCTCTAGCTTAGACTTCTAAATGTTGTGTTTTAGGTTCCAAAGCGTTTTGATGTTCATTGAATATATTTTATAGTTGATCTTTCTTAAGAATTTTGCCTTTAAGGTTCACCACATGATGTAGATATACAATTCCTAAAAATTCAATCTAAGATGATAAACAATTGTTTACTCTTCTTTTTGCAATGAAAATCCTAGCTACTAAGAAAAGAGAAGTGAGATTCTTTTAACATAGAGCAGAGAGCACACACTAGATGCATTGTCCTAAATCAAAATCAACAAGCAGTCTAAATGAAAATGCACATGCATATATTTGGTTTCCGCTTTCTTAATGTGTGAATGACAAAAAGAATGCTAAGTACAAATTTGAATTATCTTTCCTTTCGAAGCGACAATACTAACAATTTTCTCTTCAAAATACAAAAGGAAGACAATGACAACACTTTTAGCTTCAATTCGAAAAATTCTTTCGACACTTGAAATACTATCAATTCAGATCAAATACAAGAGTGACAGTGTAATCAACCATAAAAAAAGAGTAGGATTATTTTATTTGACTAAAAACGACACTTGCGACAGTTCCAAATCAAAAGACGACAGTTCAATTAAGCTACTTATTTATAAAGGAGAACTGTAAATGACAAAAAATACATAAAAACATTCACATCTCTTTGTACAATGGAGGAAAAATAATGCAAAGGAAGGGAGTTTCAACAGTAGTATACTGATCACAGATAGCAAAACTCTTGAATAAAGCTGAAGAGTGTGAAGAAAAACCAAAATATGAAGGCAAAAACAGTCTTATCTTATCATCACACCTGTTACAAAGGGAAACAGGGATGCATCTCACCTACTGCACACGGGAGGTGCGATGCATCCATATTGTCAAAAGGAGATAGTGCGATGGTCCAGGGACGAGACCTTTACTTGGTTTTTGGTCACAGTTTGCAGCTCAGTTTAGGGATTTAGGCTGAGGTAATGATAGTCAGTAAATACAAATCATAGGGGCTGATCTAATGAGGTTACTTGAGCCACCACCAGGGAAATTAGGATGTTTTCAAATCAATTGTTCAGTTTATAAACAAAACCCGAAGATGGACTGAAGCAACACTGATCTACTTTGCAGTTGCATAGCAAAAGAAGTTCGAAGGCTAGCTGGCTTGACTTCAGGCTCCATCTGTAGTTTATAAAGCAAGCAAATATAAACAAGAAAACAAGATATTCGCTCCCCAGTGGAGTCGCCATTTTGTTATCAGAGAATCTAGTGTCCATTCAGAGCTTCTAGTCCCACTAACAAAATTAGCTATCTTAGAAACAAACAAACTAAAGTTACTTGAATTTTCCTTTATGAGAAGTAGATGAGATAGAAGTAGAGAGTACCAACCTCAGTCCTCGCTTGGCTCCTTGCTTGTTTCCTCTCCCCTCTGACAGATCCTTGCTGCTCCTTCCTCGCTTGTCCCGCTTCAAAGAACACCTGTAGAGTCAAAGCAGCATGATACCATCAAAGCACAGAGATCTACAATCATAAACAATATAGGAAAAGATATATATTGACCACAGAAATGCATATATCAACTTAGACATACAAGAATATGGAGGAAAATTAAATTGCTTTATTGATAGAAAGAATAGAAGAGAGGATTACAACACATTGATTTGACCCAATTTCATCCTCCCAACATGAAAGCCCTTCTTCACCTCATGAAAAGCTTAGATCACCCAACACTATAATGTTCCACAAAGAAGCCAACAACACTTCCTTACAAAATACAAGGTTCCAGCCTTTGGGTCTCTAGGATGAGGGATCCATATATACATGTTTGCAAGTGGGTGAGTCAGCTTCTGAGATTTTGATTAGTGTCCTCTCTCTGATAGTTCTTGGCTCCACTTGGAGAATCATGATCTCTTACTCATCCCTGGGCGAATTCAGAGAGGCAAGTGTTAAATGGGAAGTTTCTAGAAGATTCTCTTGGTTTCCACCTAGCCAACTGATTCTGCCATTTGTCTTCTCTCACTCATCGCAACCGATAGAAGGGATTTTCAGTATGCATCACACTTTTTACATGTGGCAGGTGAGATTCATCGCACCCTTAGCACTGAGCTATCTGTATGGTCCATTTTTTACTAGTTCTGAGCAGTTTCTCATGGAGAACTTCTGGGAGATGTTGTAATCAGATGACCTTGCTCCTTTAGGGTATGAAACAATAATTTTTGGGACTTAGGATCCCCTGGTTTATGGACATATGTGATTGGGGTTGCAGTGCCCAAATAGGTCTATAAAAATGCCTCTAACTATTCTATTGGTGTAGTTATTACTCAATGGGGGCATCCAGTGGCATATCACAATGAGACACTTTCAGACACTGTTTGAAACTATCCCACCAATGAGGATGAGATGCATTCCTTGTGTAGAAATTCCAACAATGGAAGCATTACATTTTGCAGAAGGAAACGATCATCCAAACAGATCACTCATCCATATAGTTCATATAGACACAAGGGAAGTTGCAGAATGATTGCGATCAGAAATGGTCCACATACCTACGACAGTTCCATTTAAACATTAATTAAAAGAAGGGAAAAACCAAAAATGTTGCAGACTACCTCATCTAGCTCTTGGTCATGGCATTAACCATTGTTCTTGAATATTATGTGCATGAGACTCCGGGGTGGCCACATATTTACAAGAGTGATCCAGAATTTGGAAACACATAATAGACAATAGTTGAAGGCAAACAAGTTCCAAAAGTTCACCTCCAAGATGCATCGTTATGCTACCTAGGACACCTCTATGTTCCTTAAGTGAATGTACCAATATCATTTTTGAAGTGCACTACTCAGGTCACTCAACATCTTGGGGTAGAGAAAATAGTGGCAGTTCTACAAAAGTATTTTTATTGGCTGAACCTTTGACACAATGTTGTGAAGTAGATAAGATCATGTACTGTCTGCGCAAGTGCCAAACTGACCATCAAGGACAAAGGCCTATATACTCCTATTCCTACTTCTACTTGACCTTGTGAATCCATCTCCATGGATTAAATTTTAGGCCTTCCTTCTACCAAGCATAGCAAAAACTACGTTTTCATGGTTGTCGACGAATTCTCTAAAATGGTCATTCTAGCGATCTACAAGAAGAGTATCACAGGAGAATCCACTACTAAGATATTCTTTGAATGGGTGTGGGTACACTTTTGGATCCCACATTCAATTTTCTCAGATCAGGAAAATAGGTTCCTAACTAAATTTTGGTTAAGTCTATAGTCAATGCTCAACACCAAGCTCACTAAGTCCACGACTTTCCACCCCCAAATTGATGGCCAAAAAGGGTCATGAATAGGATGATCATACACATTTTATGCTTGTACAACTCAAAGAATTGACACACATGGGATGAAAGCCTCCCCTATTTCAAGAACAACTAAAATATAGGTCTCCATTTCTTAACTTGCCACAACCCTTTTTCAGGTGGGATTGGGATTCTAGCCACTATGTCCCATTGATGTGGCCATACCATTTGTAGCAACTCTCGTAGATTTGGCTCATGTCTAATATGAAGCTAACAAAGCTAACAACTTCATTGAGTGCATTCAATACATCCACCAATAGGTCCATCAAATATTGGACAAAACCAATGCTAAGTACAAGCAATGTCAAGATCACCCTCAGGTGCCACACAAGTTCTAGGTAGGTGAAAAATTTTGGTTACATTTGTGAATGTAGTGCCTCGCTGATCCCCACTATAAGCTTCACCCACTTTGATATGGGAACTACACCATAACTAAGGCTATAGGGAAAAATGATTTTGAGCTCAATGTTCCACTTTTTCCTCGCCTACAAATAGTGTTTATGTGAACTACCTTTGACAACACTTTCCACGATTACTAGACACATCAGAAATTGTGGAACATGCCACAAATTATCATATAATGGACACACATATCAATAATACTTGCCATCAAAAGATCCAACTATACCAGGTTGTCAAAGTTGGTGAAATCCTGAACCAACAAAAGTTTCCCCATTTCATGGAGGAAGTCAACATAATGGGGAACATTGCTTCCTCAGGGGGGAGGACTGATATAGGTGGATATTGGTGGCCACTTGCCTATTCCATTTTGACTCCCACTATTATTTATTTTAGTTTTTTTAGCTTTTTTAATTGTGTCACAATTTACTATTTTTCGCAGTTTTTTGGGTTGTGAACTTCCAGGCCCATTTTGATGCTGTAAATGACCTTTTTCTTGGAAAATGGCAAAACATGAGCCTTGAAATTATGTTTTTAGTCAGAAGTTGTAGTCATTAGGTATATCTTTTGAAAGAGGTATTGTACACGTCAAACGAAGCTTGCATGCCAAATTTACTGATTGGCCAATGTTTTTGAACATAGGGATTACTGAGATTGGCGAATGTTTTTAAACTTCAAGAAAATTTTCCATCCTTAAAATTCTGGGGAGAATTTGTGTGCAATGGAGAATGAAAGGATTAAGGGAGTATCTAAACCTTGAATCTCCATACCCAAGAGTTTAGCAACATGATGGTAAGATTACTTTGCATGATGTAAATGGAATTCCAAGGCCAACAAAATTCCTTTCAACAACACATTCATATCTTCTTTTTCTTAGTAATGGATCCCCATGAGGTCATGCATGACCCAAAGATGGTCACCCTAGATGGTTAACTCACGTGCTTCAATATCTTCCACCATTACTTTGAAGCGGTGTGGAATATTGCAATCAAAATGTTCACCTCCATACACATGCCACGAAGGGTGCGAGCTCGCCCATGTTGTAGAGAAGACATATGAAAATATGTGAAGCTAAGTAGAGTAACCACATTCACCCAACTCAAGGATTTGAGAGCCATATTGAAATCCCGTGATATTTTAATAAGAAATGAGGGTGGTTATACAACAACCACCACCACCACCACCATGCTCCATACTTGAGAAATGGTGGAATGTGAGCAAGATGTGTCGTTTAAATCCAAACTTAGGTTTATAGATTAATTGAAGTTATTGAATGCTTGTGTTGTCGAACTCACACCCAAAATTGAGGGAATATTTTAGTATGTTTATTTATAAAAATATATTTTAAATTATAAAAAAAATGTTAATATAATATATATATGAGAGCCTTTATATTCGAAACTATAAAATAGGGTTTTGATAAAAATAAGAAATATAGAGTCTTTATTATAATGCCATTTATTAATAAAAGGATTTACTGAGAATTAAGAAATCTATTTTGAGAGTTATTTATCGTCTAGTAAAATTAGAAGTATTCTTTGATATTCCATCAATGCATGTACTATGTCATAAGTTCATTAAATGAAATTATTATAAATAAAAGTGATATATAGACATCACATAAGAGTTAATGTAAAAAAATAAATCCTTTTTTGTGAGTCTGTGATGGTAATTCCAAATGAATTGCTTGTTTGCATTAAGAGGTCATTTATAAACACATTGAAGGGAGACTCTTGGAATATTATATTCTAGTGTCTCTTCACCTTCCTTATTTTTTTATTTACAATATTTACATAATTTCCCTAATCGCAAAGATTAGGTGCCAACATTCCCCCCTTAATATGAAGGGATCTTGGTGAGTCCAAGCATCATTCAAATTCTTTCAAACTTTTCTCTTCCAACGCCCCTACCCAATGCACTGATCTGTCAATACTCAGTTCTAGAGAATGATGAAATCAAGAGGAAATTTCAATATCTTTTGTATAAAGAGCACATTAGCCCAAGTACAGAAGAAGGATGGGACCTGGAAACTCTGTATTGACTATTGGGTGCTAAACAAGATCACTATCTGGAATAGATATCCCATCCCACACATTGATGACCTTTTGGACCAGCTTAAGGGGAAAAAATATTTCAACAAGATTGACCTGCAGTCCATTTATCGCCAAGTACATATCTAACCTTCCAATGTGTGGAAGAATTCCTTGAAATCCAAGGAGGGCCTTTTTGAATGGCTCATCATGCCTTTGAGGTTAACAAATGCCCCCACGACCTTTATGAGGCTCATGGAAGACATCTTCCAACCTTTCACCAACTCATTTTTGTTGGTGTATTTGGATGAAATTATGACCTTCAACTATTGTATGGAAGAACACCTCCACCATATTGGACACGTCCTCCAAACCCACCGACAACATAATTTATGTGTAAATTGGAGAAATGCACTTTTGGTATGATTCAGGTTCAATATCTCGGGTACATCATTGATGAGCTAGGTGTGCATGAGATACAAGTCATTTGGGATTGGCCAACCACAACCACTCTAAGAGAGTTACATAGCTTTCTAGTACTTACCAACTTCTACCACAAGTTTGTGTTGGGGTTCTCTTATATCACTTGGTCATTGAGTCAAGTCACCAAGGGAGGAGCAAAAGAAAAGTTCTTTTGATGTGAATCCCAAGAGAAGGAATTTTTCTGAGTTGAAGCATCACCTCTGCTTTGCACGAGTTCTCCCATACTAGCCTTGCAACAACCATTTCAGATAGAGACACATGCCTCCGACTATGTTATTGGTGTAGTTATTAATTGGGGCATCCAGTGGCATATGACAATGAGACACTTTCACACACTGTTTGAAAGTATCACACCTATGAGAAAGATATGCCTTCCTTGTGTAGACATGCCGAAAGTGGAAGCATTACATTTTGCACAAGGAAACGATCATCCAAATAGATCACTCATCCATATAATTCATATAGACGAAATGGAAGTTATAGAATGATTGCCATCAGAAATGGTCCACATACCTACAACTGTTCCATTTGAACATTAATTACAAGAAGGGAAAAGCCAAAAATGTTGCAAACTACCTCATCCAACTGTTGGTCATGGCACTGACCACTGTTCTTGAATCTTATGGGCACAAGACTCTGGGGTGCCCTCATCATTACAAGAGTGATCAAGAATTTGGAAACACATACTAGAAACTACTCGAAGGCAAACAAGTTCCAAAACTTCACCTCCAAGCTACATTGTTATGCCACCTAGGACACCTCTGTGTTCCTTAAGTGAATGTACCAATATGGTTTTTGAGGTGCACTACTTGGGTCACTCGACATCTTGGGGTAGAGAAAATAGTGGCATTTTTATAGTATTAGCCAAACTTTTGACACGTTGTTGCGAAGTAGATAAGATCCTGTACTATCTGCATAAGTGCCAAACCGACCATCAAGAAGGAAGGCCTATATACTCCTATTCCTACTCCTACTTGACCTGGGGAATCCATCTCCATGGATTAAATTTTATGTCTTCCTTCTAATAAGCATAGCAAAAACTACGTTTTCATGGTTATTGATAGATTCTCTAAAATGGTCATTCTAGTGACCTACGAGAAGAGTATCACAGGAGAAGCCACTACTAAGATATTATTTGAATGGGTGTAGGTACACTTTTGGATCCCACATTCCATTTTCTCAGAGCAGGAAAATAGGTTCATAAGTAAATTTTGGTCAAGTTTGTAGTCAATTCTCGACACCAAGCTCACTAAGTCCATGACTTTCCACCCCCAAACAAAGGTTGTGAATAGGATGATCATACACATTTTACGCATGTACAACTCAAAGCATCGACACACATGGGATGAAAGTCTCCCATATTTCAAGAAAAACTAAAATATAACTCTCCATTTCTCAACTCGCCACAACCCTTTTTTAGGTGGGATTGGGATTCCAGCCACTATGTCCAATTGATGTGGTCATACCATTTGCAGCAACTCTCGTAGATTCATCTCATGTCTAATCTGAAGCTAACAAAGCTAAAAAATTCATTGAGTGCATTAAATACATCCACCAATAGGTCCATCAAATATTGGACAAAACCAATGCTAAGTACAAGCAACGTCATGATCACCCTCAAGTGCCACACAAGTTCTAGCTAGGTGACAAATTTTGGTTACATTTGCGAATGTAACGCCTAGCTGAGCCCCACTGTACGATTTGCCCACTTCGATATGGGCATTACACCATAAATAAGGCTATAGGGAACAATGATTTTGAGCTTAATGTTCCACTTTTTCCTCGCCTACAACTAGTGTTTAATGTGGATTGCCTTTGACAACACTTTCCACCATTACTAGACACATCAAAAATTGTAAAAAACCTCACACCAACAAAGTTAAACCCAGACTCAATGGAACATGCCACAAATTATCATATAATGGACACACATATCAATAATACTCACCAACAAAAGGTCCAACTATACCAGGTTGTCAATGCTAGCGAACTCCTAAACCAAGGCAAGTGTCTTACCAAGGATCGAGTTCAACAAAAGTTTCCCCATATCATGGAGGAAGTCAACGTAATGGGTAACATTGCTTCCTAAGGGGGTAGGACTAAGACAGGTGGATATTGGTGGCCACCTGCTTATTCCACTTTGACCCCCACCATTATTTATTTTAGTTTTTCAACATCGTTAATTGTATCACAATTTACTATTTTTGGAAACTTTTTGGGTTTTGAACTTCATGGCAACAATGACGAAGATGTATGGTTTAGATTAAGAATAAGCACACATTTTATGTACTCAATTTTCCCTTCTTTTCCTTTCACATGGATAATGTGAATTTGGCACAATTGAGGCTTTGTGCGATGGGCATCGTTGCAAAGATGAAATAGGTTGGTGGAAAATTTATCATGTACTTTGCGAGGTCCTGCAAGGATTTTTCTATAAAATTTCTCACATAATTAGCTAGTTCCCATCCCCTAAGACAGGAGTTGGAGTAATTATCATTCAATGAAGAGGAATGTTTTGGATATACACAAAACTTTATATATATTCATAGTATATTTCATCATCTTGGTTAGGAAGACACTGGGTACAAGAAAGCTACTTCCAAAAGATAGGACCAATAGAAGTTCCGCACTCAGTACAACAATATTAGAATCACAAATAGATATGTATGTTGTGATCAATCCAGGCATACTTTGGGAATCACAATTAATAAGGCAACAAGCACTATGTAACTCATTGATGGGTATTGGGAAAAAATCAACAATTCTTCTCCAAACCATTGACATGCTAGAAATTGTGTTACTGTCACCCCCTAGCTTGTGTAATTTGTTCCATTTCCTAGACCTCTAGGGATTCCAAAGGTCCAATCTGACATCCACCCTCATGGCTTAAGGTATTTAGTCAGTGGTTTAGGGGTTCCAAAGGAAAGATTCCTCCACCGTACAACCCATGTGGTACTCTAGAGAGATGTATCTCCACAGTAAGAGATTTTAGGGAGAAATTTATCCACCGTTTCATGAAAGGGGACTCCAATATCGAAATGTACACCCTTTAGACAATAGGGATTCCATAGGTGTTTTCTCCATGCTAATTATGCCCAAGGTTTCCAGAGACACATCACCATGCTGTGTACCGAGTTGGAGTTATATGGGGTTAGGCAACCTCTTATAAAAAACCTCTGCCAACTAATGTGACCACTACAATTAATTTAAACCAAAGAATCTACAGGGTTTATTCAGGAAGGTTATGAGAGCACGATACTTCCCATTCCCTAAATCTGGTCACAAGCTTGGTGCTGAAAACAATGTTCAACTAGCACAAAATCAAAGAGCAGATCAAATATAATTATATTAAAATCAATATCAAAATAAAATGTCTCACTCTTTAAGATAATTAACTAAGAGAAACCTCTTTGCAACCCAAATTTTCCTCAAAATAATTACACACAGAAACACCAATTCAAAATCCTAAGCTTCAAGCCAATGTATTCCCTTTACTTTGTGGATCTTGTTGAACTAAAACTATATTTAATTGTCTCAACCTAACATACAATTGCCTCTTGTTGTGAGTGTGTAAATCAAGAAATACAAATTAGGGTTCATGTTCATGCACAATGTATATAATTTTTCTATAGATATTTAGAGGATCTTTCCATGGGGATACAAACTGCAGCTATCCACGGCAGTTGTTGGCATATATTTTTCTTAACTGAACTAAATGTGAATATGTTGGTGTAACCAAAGAATATGACAAAACATAAGAGAACTGCCTAAGATGGAATAACTAACATGTGTCTCATTGAGTGGGGACCTTTCTAAAATTTGTGAGAGTGATGGTCAAAGGGAAAATGTGTTTTAGAAACATGAATATTGTTATGAAAATGCAAGTCATTTATTTTAGGAAATTTGTCAAATAGTTTCCACTCAACAGTCAAAAGCATAATGATTATGAATATTGAGTCATAATTTAGAAGGATTATGATTTCCAGACACATTAGGCCCTAAACAATGATTATAACTAGCAAGCTATTAATAAATGAAAAACTTGATAATATTTTCAATGTGTTTGCAAATAAAATGATAGTAAGGGTATACAACCATAAGATTCCCTGAGGCTTTTGATACCAACCTATCACATTGCAGGCTCCCTTCTACCATTGTCTTAGCAAGTCTAGGCTTCCTTTATTGTGTGGCTGATGTTTCAATCTCACCCTCAACTGCTAGAATGCTTCCCTTTTTTTCTTCTTCCATTACGCAGACTATCATTTTTACTCTTTTCTCGTGCTCTCCCTATTTATCCCTTCTTTCCCACTGCCTCTTTCTGGTCATCACCTCCTTCCTTTTCTACTATTTCCCTACACCTCCAGTTACTTAGGCCAATACCCTCTCTCCTTGAGCTTTTCTACCATTTTTCTCCCTTAGTCTTCCTAGTATTTTCACTATTTTTCACATTCACAAACCTCCTTCTACAATCCTCTAGCATGCCCCTTCTCCACTTATCCATGTGCTCTAAAATCTTCCAAAACTATTTTTGGATCTCCATTCCTCCTCTCATGAAGTCTCTCTTCAACTTTTCTCCCTCTGAAGTCAAAGAAAATTACAAAAATAACTCGTTC
>APFE031386826.1:492-44768 GCA_000404065.3 Pinus taeda
GCGCCAAAATTGCAACTGGTGAGGTAAACAATGGAGCCAGACTGTATACATTTTCTGAATTTATTGAATTTGAATCCTTCTTATTGCTTACACATGCTGATGATAGTAGTAGGCTTTGGCACGAAAGGTTTGGTCACTTAAATTACAGGTATATGCAGCAGCTAGCGAGAATGAGATGGTGGAAGGCTTGCCAAATATCAATTTCTCCGAAGGAGTTTGTGAAGGATGTGTTCTTGGCAAACATCCCAGAGAAAAGTTTGACACCGGTAAGACTCCCAGAGAATCCTCTCCTCTAGATCTGATTCATAGTGATCTCATGGGGCCCTTTCCTCATCCTTCCATCAACAAAGCAAGGTATGTGCTTACATTTATTGATGATTTCTCACGGTATACTTGGGTGTATCTTCTTAGGAACAAATCTGAAGTTTTTGAGCACTTTGAAGATTTCAAAGCACTAGTTGAGACACAGTCAGAGAGAAAGATCAAAGCCCTCCGTACAGACAATGGGGGGGAATATGTTAACACAGCACTTCGAAACCTTTGCCTTCAGTCCAGCATACAGTTGTAGTATATAGTTCCATACACTCCGCAACAGAACGGAGTTGCTGAGAGAAAGAACCGATCTCTCAAAGAGATGGCTTCCTGCATGCTGCATGCTAAGTCCTTGCCTCATAAGCTACGGGCCGAAGCACTTAATTTTGCTAACTACATCCAGAACAGATCTCCTCATAGGTCTATCAAGGATCAGACCCCCTTTGAGGCTTGGAGCGGCACTAAACCTGAGATCACTCACCTCCGTATTTTCGGCTCTCGAGCATGGGCCCGGATCCCCTCTGAAAAGAGGAAAGCTCTTGATCCACAGAGCATTGAGTGCATCTTTGTTGGATACCCTGATGGTGTGAAGGGATATCGACTCCTCATTCCCTCTACGGGCAAGCTCATCATTGAGCGAAGTGTCAAATTTGAGGAAAGTCTTTCGCATGCACCTCAGTCGCCGCATGCAAACACTTTTTATCTACCTCATGTCCGAGATGATGACTCAGTGCACTCAGATGCAGATATAGATCATACAGATGCCGAGGAAGAGCATGCAAATGCAAAGACAGAGTCTTCAGATACAAATCTAGTGCATGCAAATGATGATGCACATCCAAGCCCAGATCGGGCTTCCAGCAGTGAATCATATTCCCCTGTCATAAATCAGAGAACAAGGAACTTACGGGAGATATATGCACAAGACCAACTAGCTGCTAGAAACGATCTTTTGGGGGATAATTCAGATCTGCAGAGGAATAGCTCAGAGTTTATTGAGCCTCCTCTTGTCCTCGTTGCCACTGAACCATCGCCCTCCTGGCATTGTCATTTGGTTCAGTCTTCTGATCCACAGTCTTATGCTGAGGCTGCTGGGCATCCAGCTTGGGAGTCTGCCATGGAGGAGGAGTATAACTCCCTCCTTGAGAACTAGACTTGGGATCTGGTCCCCCTTCCTTTAGGAAGGAAACTTGTCCGATGCAAATGGGTCTACAGGACCAAGAGTGCTGCAGATGGGCAATTCACCAGACGGAAAGCGAGGCTAGTAGCTAAAGGCTTCCAACAAGTGCTTGGCATTGATTATGACGAGACCTTTGCTCCAGTAGCAAAGATGGATTCCATACGCCTTACACTTTCCATTGCAGCTGCCCAACGGTGGGAAGTACATCAGATGGATGTGAAGAATGCCTTTCTTCATGGAGACCTATCCGAGGAGATCTACATAGAGCAGCCACATGGTTTCATTCAGGATTCATCTTTGGTCTGTCGACTGAAGAAATCTCTCTACGACCTTAAGCAGGCCCCGAGAGCTTGGTACGCGAAGATGGATTCTTTTCTCTTATCACAAAATTTTGAAAGATGTAAGTCTGATCCGAATGTTTACATGCTTAGGACACATGATTCTCTTCTTATCTTAGTTTTGTATGTAGATGATCTCCTAATCACTAGCAGCTCGGCTTCAGCCATTGCTACAGTCAAGAGAGCCTTGCATGATAGGTTCTTGATGACGGACATGGGTCCATTACACTTCTTTCTTGGTCTTGAGATTAGCCAAGATGCCACAGGCATCAAACTCTCTCAGGCTAAGTATGCACGGGATCTCCTCAAGAGATTTCGCATGGCTGACTGCAAGCCAGCACCGACTCTTTTTCTGTCTGGAGTCCGCCTTGAGGATGGAGGTGACACTCCATTAGTTGACAGCACTCTCTACCGACAGCTAGTGGGGAGCTTATTGTACCTCACCCACTCCAGACCAGATCTCTCATATGCAGTAGGGGCAGTTTCCAAATACATGCAGGAGCCGCATGAGCTACACTGGAATGCTGCCAAGTGCATCCTTCGATATGTGCAGGGCACCATCACCTTCGGGATTCACAATGCAGCAAGCAGTGCATTGAATCTCCTTGGCTTCACAGATTCTGATTGGGTGGGAGACAGCATTGATCGCAAGTCCACCTCCGGATATTCACTCAGTCTAGGATTTGGCCCTATCTGTTGGTCGAGCAAGAAGCAGGCTGCTATTGCTCTCTCTTCAGCTGAGGCCGAGTACAGAGGAGTAGTCAACATCACTATTCAGGCTCTGTGGCTACAGCACTTCCTCACTGAGTTGGGCGTTCAGTTCCGCCAGCCCATTGTCATCTGGTGTGACAACCAGAGCACTCTCAAATTTTGCAGGGATCCAGTATAGCGGCAGCGGACGAAGCACATAGAGATCCATATGCACTACATCAGAGACTTAGTACATGATCGGGTCATTGATTTGCAGTTCTGTCCCTCAGCCGAACAGACTGCAGACATCTTCACCAAGACATTCACTGAGCAGAAGTTTCGCTCTCTACGTGATCGTCTTGGAGTGAAGGACACAGTTGCTTAGCAACTGTCTTTTCTTCCTCTTTTCTTTTGATTACATTATATTTTGAAGGGGTTTTTTCCCATGAGGTTTTCCCTCTTTCCTCAATTTTAATACATGTTGCATTGTATTTTGGGTAACCTTTGGCCTTAGTTGTCGGGGCCCATTTTCTATTTTTCCCCATAGTGGTGTTCAGGGGGGTGTTGGAACTACTACACCTACATGCAGACTCTCAGTTATAGCATGCAACTACATGCAATTGCATGCAGACTCTTAGTTAAAGCATGCAACTACTACACATCTACATGCAGACTCTTAGTTAGAGCATGGGATTTCATGCAAGATTCCTTTTGCATGATTTACTCCTTGATTTGCTCCTTCTTTAACTCCGCAACTGACTAGTTATCTCCAGAACTTGTTGTAGGTGTTGAGTCTTCTCATTGATCACCACTATAGTTCATTACCTTTGGGATCTTCACCCACTATAGTTCATTACTTTGGGATCTTCACCCAGTAATGCTATATAATGAGCATTGTAACATATTTTCTAATGAATCATTCTTTTCTTCTTTCAATTTTCTTTTAATGTTTTTGCTCTGCAAAGCTGTGTGTTCAACCTTTACTAGCTAGATTCATCTGTGCAGGTTTTCTAACACATTTACAGCTTAAAATGGCGGCAAACAACTGCATTAATAACTGTAAATACTCATCTGGCCGTTTGCTCGTTAGATATTGTTAACCAATGTTCGAGTCCATTGATTTAATTATGCAGGAAGAGGTAATAGAGCACCATATGAAATAAATAGTCATATAAACAAGCACTATGAAGTGATTTATGGTTTTTTTTGGACATGGTGTCCTCATAAGTCATTCCATGCCCCATTTTTCTTTTTATTTAAATTTATTAAATAAAAGAGATAATCATATAAAAAACTACACGATGCAGGTTGCGTTGAAACATTAAAAACTACCGTGACAAAGAGGTAATAATTCAAATCATCCTACTGAGCACCTAAGTGAAGGCAGCAATATAGAGAAAGTGGATATGTATTAACAATTACATGACTGAGTTGACTAGTATCATTCCCTTTATTTTATCAGATCCTAGAAAACAGCGAGGGGTTGTCATCCATGCTATCCCACCCTGAGAGATGGCGTTGAAGTAACCCATCTTTGTGTAAGCTTTCAACGGTGTCAGCTAAAGTCTTCATCATAGGTGTAAACGAGAAATTTAAATCCTTTAGCTTCTGATTGGAAAACAGGAATGGCTGCTTCTTTGGATTTATCTGGTCTGAACACCTGCATGCATGATGGTGCACATGATTACACTATTTATTTTGTTTGATTCGTTATAAACATGTTTCCAGATATGTATATTTAATTTGAACAGAAATATATTAAATATATTATGTAAGATTGCCGTGGTGTGTACTCGGTAGGGAGGGGCGAGAGTGGGCACAGTTTGGCCAACATGCCGACCAGGTCTCCACGGTGGATGTTGCATTCTCCACACACATATCTGTGGCCTTTGGCCGAAGGCGTTTCATACACTAAAATGTGAGCCTCTGCAACGTCCCTCACATCCACATATAGTGATGCAGAAAGACGCGTAGGCGATCATCATTCCCTCTCAACGTCTTATGGGGTATGTAACTGAATCTCATTCTGTTCCTGTACAGTTTCACTTTCGTTCGTTCAGAATTAATTTCGCAGAATATACCATTGATGAATGTCTGTACTAATGATGATTAACATTCTTAAAACCAATTGAATTTCACCGTGATCTCATTAAAACCAATTGAATTTTACTGTGATCAGGCACCTGTATATCGTAGATGATTAACATTCACTAAAACCAATAATTTTCTTTGAATTTCACCTTGATCAGGCATCTGTATATCGTGAACGGGCTGAAACGCTCATTAAAGATATCAAACTTCAATTTTTAAGTGTCATGGAAAGCAGCAGTGATGATGATTTAATCAAACGTCTTCAGATCGTTGATGCTATGGAATGTCTGGGAATCGATCGACATTTTCAAGCTGAAATAAAAAGAGCTATGGATCACGTTTACAGGTTAAGAGAGAATGCAACATCCACAGAATGTTAATCATCATTGGTTTTAAGAATGTTAATCATCAGAATTGGTTTTAAGAATGTTAATCATCATTAGTACAGACATTCATCAATGGTATATTCTGCGAAATTAATTCTGAACGAACGAAAGTGAAACTGTACAGGAACAGAATGAGATTCAGTTACATACCCCATAAGACGTTGAGAGGGAATGATGATCGCCTACGCGTCTTTCTGCATCACTATATGTGGATGTGAGGGACGTTGCAGAGGCTCACATTTTAGTGTATGAAACGCCTTCGGCCAAAGGCCACAGATATGTGTGTGGAGAATGCAACATCCACCGTGGAGACCTGGTCGGCATGTTGGCCAAACTGTGCCCACTCTCGCCCCTCCCTACCGAGTACACACCACGGCAATCTTACATAATATATTTAATATATTTCTGTTCAAATTAAATATACATATCTGGAAACATGTTTATAACGAATCAAACAAAATAAATAGTGTAATCATGTGCACCATCATGCATGCAGGTGTTCAGACCAGATAAATCCAAAGAAGCAGCCATTCCTGTTTTCCAATCAGAAGCTAAAGGATTTAAATTTCTCGTTTACACCTATGATGAAGACTTTAGCTGACACCGTTGAAAGCTTACACAAAGATGGGTTACTTCAACGCCATCTCTCAGGGTGGGATAGCATGGATGACAACCCCTCGCTGTTTTCTAGGATCTGATAAAATAAAGGGAATGATACTAGTCAACTCAGTCATGTAATTGCTAATACATATCCACATTCTCTATATTGCTGCCTTCACTTAGGTGCTCAGTAGGATGATTTGAATTATTACCTTTTTGTCACGGTAGTTTTTAATGTTTCAACGCAACCTGCATCGTGTAGTTTTTATATGATTATTTCTTTTATTTAATAAATTTAAATAAAAAGAAAAATGGGACATGGAATGACTTATGAGGACACTATGTCCAAAAAATCATAAATCACTTCATATGGTGCTTGTTTATATGACTATTTATTTCATTTAATCAATTTAAATTAAAAGAAAAATAGGGCATGGAATGACTTATGAGGACACCATGTCCAAACAACCATAAATCACTTCATATGATGATTGTTTATATGACTATTTATTTTATTTAATCAATTTAAATAAAAAGAAAAACAGGGCATGTAATGACTTATGAGGACACCATGTCCAAGAAACCATAAATCACTTCATATGATGCTTGTTTATATGACTATTTCCTTTATTTAATCAATTTAAATAAAAAGAAAAATGGGGCATGGAAATAAATCTCAGCTTTTGGTTGGTGTGTTTTAGTATGAATATTTCAATATATTCCATGGAGGTTAAATCTCTCCCATCCAACAAATAATTATTCATACTTACATTAACTTTTGGTTGGTGTGTTTTAGTATGAATATTCCAAAATATTCCATGCAGGTTAAATCCCTCTCATCAAGCAAATAATTATTCATAATTGCATTAACTTTTGGTTGGTATGTTTTACTTTGAATATTACAAAATATTTCATGGAGGTTCAATCCCTACCATCCACCAAATAACTATTCATAAATACATTAATATAATAGAAAGACTATTCCAAAATATATGTGTATGGACTTAATTAAATCATTTATTATTTAATGAATTTAAACAAAAAGAAAAATGGGGCATGGAATGACTTATGAGGACACCATGTCCAAAAAATCATAAATCACTTCATATGATGCTTGTTTATATGACTATTCCTTTTATTTAGTCAATTTAAATAGAAAAAAAATGGGGCATGGAATGACTTATGAGGTCACCATGTCCAAAAAGCCATAAATCGCTTCATATGATGCTTGTTTATATGACTATTACTTTTATTTAATCAATTTAAATAAAAAGAAAAATAGTGCATGGAATGACTTATGACGACACCATCTCCAAACAACCATAAATCACTTCATATGATACTTGTTTATATGACTATTTATTTTATTTAATCAATTTAAATAAAAAGAGAAACGAGGCATGGAATGACTTATGAGGACACAATGTCCAAAAAACCATAAATGACTTCATATGATCCCTTTATATGACTATTTCTTTTATTTAATCAATTTAAATAAAAAGAAAAACATGGCATGCAATGACTTATGAGGACATCATGTCCAAAAAACCATAAGTGTCTTCATATGATGCTTGTTTATATGACTATTTCTTTTATTTAATCCATTTAAATAAAAAGAAAAATGAAGCATGGAATGACTTTTGAGGACGCCATGTGCAAAAATCCATAAATCACTTCATATGACTATTTCTTTTATATAATCAATTTAATTGAAAAGAAAAAGAGGGCATGGAATGACTTTTGAGGACACCATGTCCAAAAGACCGTAAATCACTTCATATGACGCTTGTTTACACGATTGTTTCTTTTAATTAATTAATTTAATTGAAAAGAAAAAGAGGGCATGGAATGACTTATGAGGATACCATGTCCAAACAACCAGAAATCACTTCATATGATGCTTGTTTATATGACTATTTCTTTTATTTAATCAATTTAAATGAAAAGAAAAGCAGGGCATGTAAGGACTTATGAGGACACCATGTCCAAACAACCATAAATCACTTCATATGATGCTTGTTTATATGACTATTTCTTTTATTTAATAAATATAAATAAAAAGAAAGAAGGGGCATTGAATGACTTATGAGGACACCATGTCCAAAAAACCATAAATCACTTCATATGGTGTTTCTTTATATGACTATTTATTTTATTTTGTCAATTTAAATAAAAAGAAAAATAGGGCATGGAATGACTTATGAGGACACCATGTCCAAACAACCATAAATCACTTCATATGATGCTTGTTTATATGACTATTTATTTTATTTAATCAATTTAAATAAAAAGAAAAACGGGGCATATAGTGACTTATGAGGACACCATGTCCAAGAAACCATAAATCACTTCATATGATGCTTGTTTATATGACTATTTCCTTTATTTAATCAATTTAAATAAAAAGAAAAATGGGACATGGAAATAAATCTCAGCTTTTGGTTGGTGTGTTTTAGTATGAATATTTCAAAATATTCCATGGAGGTTAAATCTCTCACATCCACCAAATAATTATTCATACTTACATTAACTTTTGGTTTGTGTGTTTTAGTATGGATATTCCAAAATATTCCATGCAGGTTAAATCGCTCTCATCCAACAAATAATTATTCATAATTACATTAACTTTTGGTTGGTATGTTTTACTTTGAATATTACAAAATATTTCATGGAGGTTAAAAAATATTCAGAAATACATTAGTATAATAGAAAGACTATTCCAAAATATATGTGTATGGACTTAATTAAATCATTTATTATTTAATGAATTTAAATAAAAAGAAAAATGGGGCATGGAATGACTTATGAGGGCACCATGTCCAAAAAATCATAAATCACTTCATATGATGCTTGTTTATAAAAATGAAGCATGGGATGACTTATGAGGACACCATGTCCACAACACCATAAATCACTTCATATGATGCTTGTTTATATTACTATTCCTTTTATTTAATCAATTTAAATAGAAAACAATGGGGCATTGAATGAATTATGAGGAAACCATGTCCAAAAAGCCATAAATAACTTCATATGATGCTTGTTTATATGACCATTACTTTTATTTAATCAATTTAAATAAAAAGAAAAAACAGGGCACGAAGCCTGGTATGAAAAACTCACTAAGCATCTTCTGAAACTCAATTTCAAACATTATGATCTTGATGATGCAACTTTGTTTGTCAAGAAATCTGGCAAAACAGTTGTATATCTTGTGGTATATATAGATGATATTTTGATGACAGGGAACAATGAAAACTACATTGCATCCATAAATAAGGAATTGAAGAAAGGTTTTGAAATGACTGATTTGGGCTATGTTCATTACTATCTTGGTATTGAAGTAACTCAGCATCCAAAGTCCATATTGCTTTCTCAAAAGAAGTGCATTGGAGATCTATTGAATAGGTTTGGCATGACTGAATGCAATCCTATGACTACTCCAATGGAACAAAAGTTAAAGCTCACATCCATTGAAGGAAAAGAATTTGAAGATGCAACAAAGTATAGACAGGTTGTAGGAAGTCTCAACTACCTAACCACGACCAAACCAAACATTTAATTTGTTGTTGGAATCCTCTCCAGATTTATGCAAAAGCCTTGTGAGGGACATTGGTCTACTGCAAAGAGAGTTCTAAAGTACCTAAAGGGAACTCAAGACTTTGGAATCAAGTAGACACAGGTGGGCGACTTCAGCTTGATTGGATACTCTGATTCAGACTTCGATGGAGACAAAGAAACTAGAGTATCTACTTCAGGTTATGCTATGAGTCTTAGATCAAGAGCTGTCTCCTGGAGATCATGCAAACAATCAGTTCCAGCAGATTCCACAATAGAGGCAGCAACTGAGGCAACAAAAGAAATTGTGTGGCTTAGGAAGATTCTTGAATATTTGTAGTTAAAACAAGTACAATTGACTCCACTCATGATTGACAATACCTCTGTAATAAAGTTGGCCAAGAACCAAAGTTCCATGATCGAACAAAGCACATCAATACTAAATATCATTTAATTCGACATCATGTTGAGGCCAAAACAATCCATCTCTGCCATTGTTCCACTAATGAGAAAATTGTAGACATCTTCACCAAATCACTTGGAAAAGAAAATCTTGAAAGATTCAGAATGATGCTTGGACTCACCAACATCCCTTCAAATTAAGGGGGGAATGTTGACACCTAATCAAAGGGATTGGGTGTACAGTTGTAATTAATGTAAATAAATAATAGAGAAGATAGAGAGTCATCAGGAGATGAACCGAACAGTTATTCCCTCTTGTATATAATATTGAATAACCTGAATGAATAATATGAGTTTTGATTTGAGGAGTTACCTCCTGGTCTGATAGTTCCAATACTCTTGAAGAACAAGTTCAAGGTCTCAAAATTGAAGTTGAAGAACACAAATGTATTGAAGAGTCACTTCAAAAGAGGTTGGAAGAAATCAATAATAGAGTGACACAAGACCTCAAGAGAGAAGTCCAACAGAAGTAACAAGAACGCGACACTATATTTGCAGAGATTAGAAGGATCACACAATAGATGCAGGAAGGAGAAATTGAAAGGAAGGAATCTAATCAAAGATACATATCTATCGTTGACCAAAAGAAAATGGAATTAGAAATATCTTCAATAGAAGTAAGAAAGATTAGGATTGAAAATGAGAAGCATAAGGAACAGATACAAGTTCTCAATAGAGAAGTAGAGAAGACCACTCTTCTCAAGCTATAGGTTGAGGAGGCAAAGAAAAGAAGGAAGCTCTTGCTCAAAAGCAAGAATAACTTGATGAAACTTGTGATGAGATCAACAAACTCAAGGGATCACAAAAAGAATACTTACAACGTAAGACATATGAAGAAGTGAAAATGAAAGCAATTAAAGATGGCAAAGCTCCAGTTGATGAAGGTACAAGCTCCACAGCTTCGCAGGATGATTCTAAGAAGGAATCTGATCAAAGTGAAAAGCCAAAGAAGAATGTTGCAAACCCAAAGAACACGACCAAAGCAATAGAGAACAAAGGACCACAAGAAACTACAACATCACCTCAAAAGCAGAATGAAAAATCTTCCAGGTATGTTCATTTATTTAATGGTTATTTATTTGTATGTGCTATGGACATATGGCTAGGGATTGTGAAGTTTTTGACAGGTACAATCATTATCTGCAAAACCCTAGAAGCAAGTTTGCAGGATCACGAGACAAGTTCCACGATGATTTTTTTCATAAGAGAATATGTGCTAGATCAGCCAAATATTGAATGTTTCAAATTCCATAACTATGACCATAGTTCTCGTGGTTGCATATATCAGATGGAATCACCCATGGACAACATTGAATTCTTCAAGTGTCATGACTATGGGCACATGGCTCGAGATAATAGGAATTAGAAGGTCTAGAAAAGGAAACAGGTACAAGAAGACAAAGCAGATAACAAGGTTTCAGCAATTATGCTTTCTGGATTTGTAAAAGAAAAAGGTCATGAAGAATTAGTAGTTGCTTCAGAAAATGACTCAAGTCAAGATGGCCCGTTAGGTGACTTACTATTTTGAACAATCTGGCTTGTTGACTCCTTAATGTTTGTGCAAGAGAAGTCTATGCAGAAGTATATGGCACAAGTCTATGATTGATAAGTGGGTAGTTTAAACAACATGGTAGTTTCATTAAAGGTTTAGGGGGAGAAAAACAATTGAAGGATTATAGGTTACCAGGAACAAGACAAGATTAGTTTGCAAAGGATATGCACAAGTGGAAGGAATTGATTTCGATTGAAACATTTGCACCAGTTGCTAGAATGGGCATGTTCAAGAAAAATAAAAGTACGCCAAATTGAAGTGAAGTCAGCATTTATGAATGGAGAACTAGAAGAATAAGTTTACATCGAACAACCTGAAGGTTTTCTACTATCAGAAAAAAGACTATGTTTTCATGTTAAAGAAGGCTCTGTAGGGTCTCAAACAGGCTCCGAGAGCATGGTATGCTCATCTTGACTGATATCTATGTAAACAAGGGTTCAAGAGAGGTATTGCTAATAGCAATCTTTATGTACAAATAGATAAATATAGTTTAACAATAGTTGAGGTATATGTGGATGTTAATATTTGGTAGCAATGATGATCAACTAAGTAAGAACTTTGCTACAAAGATGAAATTTGAGTTCGAGATATCTTTACTTGGTGAGTTGACATACTTCTTAGGGCTTCAAATATCTTAGCAAAAGAAAGGAATATTTATATGTCTAGCCAAGTACATCAAGGAAATGCTCAAGAAATTCAAAATGGAATATTGCAAACCCGTCCTTACTCTGATGGTAACAGGTTGCAAACTGAGCATAGACAACTGATCTCAGGATGTGGATCAGAGGTTGTATAGATCTATGATTGGTAGTCTTCTATATGTAACAACCTCTCGACTAGGTGTTATGCAAGAAATTGAATAAGTACCAAGATTCCAAGTAGCACCAAACGAATCACATATTATTTCCATCAAAAGAATTATTTGATATCTAAAGGGCACAATAGAATATGGCTTGTGGTATCCCAAGGGAAAAAATGTCATTATTCAAGCCTTTACAGATGCAGATTGGGCAGGAAGCATTGGTGATCGTAAGAGTACTAGTGGAGCAAAATTCTATCTAAGTGGTTGTCTCGTATCATGGTTGAGCAAAAAAGCAAACCTCAATCTTGTTATCTATATCAGAAGTAGAATATATAGCAACAACAACTTGTTGTACTCAAGTTCTCTGGATGAAGAAAACTTTTCAATATCTCTAGGTCAAGTTTGATGAGCCTATTCCCATATTTTGCGATAACACCAACACCATCAGTATCTCCAAGAATCTTGTGATGCATTCCAGAATGAAGCAAATTCTGATTAAATATCATTTCATTAGAGAGAAGGTCACCGAAAAAAATATCAAGCTTGAATATGTTGGTAAAAAAGAAAAAAACGTTGATATCTTCACTAAACCTTTACCTCGTGAAGCATTTGAATATCTTCGCTAGAAGCTTGGGATTCTCCCAAGTTCTCATTAGATTTTCCTTATTCAGAAAATAAAGGAGGAGTGGAAGTGCATATAGGTCCATAGGATGGTTGTGTTTAAGGGATTGTTACCCTTTTCCACTAATGTAAAAGGGGTAGAGAAGGCAGTATGAATAGGTGCCCTGATTACAGGGGGAGTACTTGTGTTGCCATCAATTCCAAAGGGGGAGATTGTTCATCTAAAGATGATATGAGGTTGTCATTGATGTCAAACTAAGCAACACAAAAGGCTACCTTGACCTTTCCAGGGAATTTTGACTTGAAAACTTACTCTATTTTGAGTCAAGGATCTTGTAGATGGATTCTTCTCATTGAGATGTTTCCATTGATATATGGCGTGCTAAGTAATTCTTCACGGGTTGAGAGATATTCATGTTTGAATTTAGTAACCTCAGTTAGTGGGATAAAACCCTATGGGGTTGTGGCATGGCACTCATAATTGGTTTTTGTTATTGAATAGTCAATAATTGATAATTTTTTAAGCTCCTAAAATCCCTGCAACATTCTCTATAGAAGCCCCTCTCAACTCTATAAAAAGAAATCTCATATATCCTCCAAATGTAGTGATTGTGGCATTTTCACTGTAACTTAATTTCTGTGAAGCCTTGATTTTGAAATTCAAGCCCATCTAATTCAAAATCATGATGAACTTCGTGGCCAAATTTTAGATCTTGGTTCGCTATATTTTTGGAGATATGATCTGTGGTAGTTAGGGTTTTGCATGCTACCGAATTTCATCTCAAAGAAGTGACCTTGGGAAAATCGTCATAACTCTCTCTCTAAGAAGAGGTTTGGAATTATGTAAAAAGTGGTGGATAGTGCGTGGACTGTAGTTTTCTATATATCCTTTTCAAAGTCGAAGGAGGAAACAGTGACACATGGCACATTGTACAAGTTCACTCTACTGAACTAGTCCATAATTAGGTCATTGTGATAGGTTGGGCATAACTTTACCTTGAAGAGTCCAAATCGGGTCAAACCCGTGGCATTGGAAAGATTACTCAGAGGGATTATATAGGGTCAAATATCACATGTTGGGGATCTAAAATCGCAGAGATACATCATATTAAATATCGTGCTCCTAGAAGGTAAGAAAAACTAGATCAAGTGTTGTCAATGGGTGTAAAGAACCAGACTTTCTAGGGAAGCAAAGAGCAAGGCGCAGCAAAATGATGCAACAGAGGAACGATATAGGTACATATCTTCTGTATATGCATGTTCATCTCTTAATTGCATGAGGTTCTTTGTATTCTAATTTGTTGTTTTTGTTTAGCATTGACATATGCTCTACTGGATGAGGTAAGTTTTGATATTATCATGTCATGGGTATTTCCTTTAATACTTTTTGCAAGTATTATATATTCATCAAGAGAAGACTTAATGCATAATCTAATGTTCTGAAGAATGAGAAAGGGTAGCATGATAAGAGCAACAATCAAGGTGCAGAACTGCAGCAAGAAGTTCACCACATGAAGTCTTCAAGTGGGAAGCATTGCATACAAACATTGTAAAAGTATCATTGTACAGATTCATTGTAAAAGCATCTTTGTAAAAGTTGTACAAGAGTCTATCTACCAAGATTTGAAGAGGCAGTGTCGGGAGGTCTAGGATCATCATTTGGTGGTTGTGTCATAGTTAGGGTTATGTTCTAGTGTGTATTCTTCTTCTACATCATTCTATATCATTGCAAAGTGGACCATTTTCCCTGGTACGAGAGTCCATTCTTCTTTTATTCTTCTATAGGGTGGCAGGGTGGTGCTAGGCTAGTGCATGAAGTCACCAATAGGTTCAAGCCTGTGAAAAATTCAAGGTGGTAGGGTGGTGGTAGGGTGAGTTGTAACTCATTGGGTGTTGGGGCATCTGTTTAGTTGACTACTGAAGAATATCAAATGTTGAAGCATCCATCCAATGGGAGTTGGAGAAGAATGATTTTCTAGAATTCTACGAAGTCGTTGCTTTCATTTCAGTTGGGGCTGAAGATTAAAGAATTTATTAGAAAAGTGTTTGGTGGTTTTTGACGCAGAGGGGGTTTTCCACCTAAAATCTTTGTGCCTCCTAGGTTCTTTAATTTATTGTTATTACTGCATAAACGTTAATAATAATTGAAGATTAACTAATGCTATGAAAAGGTTTAAAAGTGCTAATTGCTAAAAAATACTAATTCACCCCTCCCCCCCCTTTCAGTATTTTCCAACATAACCATCCCTAACCAGGATTGACATTTTTTCAAACACTTAGCATGAATGAAATCTATAGGTTTAAATAACATATCTGAACATAGGGGCTTTATACTTATCTGAGAATCGCGAATCATTGTTCCCTTACATCATTAGCTGCAGTACCATCTATTAGGTCATAGATACATTATTCATTCATTTACAAATAGAAACATGAGGAGAGCCATACATTATCACTATCAGAATACGTTATCATAACCAAAAATATAATAACAAAAATACCATGAATACATCAGCCATAGAATATACATATAAGGTGATACATTTACACATGAAATACCAAGGGAATTAATTTCTGATTATTGATTGTAGAAACCAACCAAGAATGAGACCACCACGTTCCACCTGACCATAGATTGGCTGAGCCAATTCTCTCTTCAGCCAATCACCCGCATGGCATATTCCAAGCATGAACGTGAGACTCATAACCAACCAAAAAGAACTAAACAAGCATGGATGCTACCATATTTCTGCACCTATGACGTGAGGAATTTTAGGGACTCCTAGTCTCTTAGGTTTTACCGTAATGCATAGTCCGATCTATGGATCACTAGGCCCTACACCGAGACCCACTCTCCAGGCTTTGCCATACATCCCCTCCCAATACTACTAGGTCCAACAGAGAGAAATCCACCTCTTGAATTTATCGTATATCCCACCATTCACTGGCAAAGGATTCCTAGGCACACAATCCTAGCTTTATTGCAACCCATAGTCTGACTTACGGGTTACTATGCCAATGGCTTTACTGTGATCTATAGTCTAGTTGAGGGACCACTAGGCCATGTATTTATCATTTTGGAGATCCACCCCACTCAAATTCGAATCCATCCGACAATCTAGCTCAACCGAAGTATGAGAACCCATCTCATCAAGGCTATCCAGAAATGGAAAAGCGAGGCTGAAAACACTGTCTCACATGTGAAAATCGATGCCATGATAGAAAAGAACCACATGAAATACCATGAATACAAAATCCAACAAGGAAATCACACATACAAATAAATAGCTGCAAAGAATCCTGTTGGAGCTACTTGATCCTACTCTTCCTTGCTTACTTTTCCCTTCCTCTTACCTTCCTTTCCTTTATTGATCCAAAGCCAAAATGCCCCAAGAAAACTCTTTATCTCCAAGAGAGAGAGAGAGAGAGAGAGAGAGAGAATAATGAGAGAGCTTCAAAACTGAACTGACCAAGCTTGCCCATTGATCCTTAGAAGCCTTTTTATCAATGAGGCCTCTATTTCCTCATTTTCCATTATTTTCCTTCAATTTATTCCTCACATGCAACCTGTGTCCTTTCACCTTCCTTTTATCCTAATTTCCATTATTTTCATAAATAAATATGCCAAAATGCCATTTTGCCTTTCCAAAGCCTTAGCCATTGCCTTTGCCAATTTCCTTTAGCCATAATAACCGAAATGAAGACCCACTAGGATGATTTTGTCACCATTCAACTTGGAATATGTGTCCCATCAAACATGGTATTATATTTTTCTACATGAACTTTTAACTAGGGATGTTACATTTTCAATCTAATCTCCCCAGTAAGTTATTTTTTCAAATTAAGGTAACATTTTCAAACATGGATAAGTTTCACAGAAGCTCATCAGGAACGAAGATTGCATTTCATATTGGTGAAGTTTTCACTCAATCTACATTTTTGTGGTTGCAATCATCATCCAGGAAGAATTCAAAGAATATTAATCTGATGGTTATGTTGTAGCATTTTTGTTTGTGTCTCATTTTTTATTAGGTTAAAATAATACAACTTTTGCATTTTTTACCCATAAGATACCTTTAAAGTTTCATCATCTATCCCTTTTAGAATCAATCCAATTGAAGTGTGCAAGCTAATAATATCATGCAAAATTGAAAACCTTTTATATAAGGTTGTGATTTTTAATCTCATCTCTTTGTTGTTTATCATGGCCAAACCTTGAATATGAAAGAGCTTGGATTCAATTTTTTCTCATGCATTGATGGTAGTTTTATTGAATCCATCGAGAACACTAATTTTTATTGTGTTCATGCTCTTACTATTTATAATTTTAGTCATGGATTCATTGGAAAATTCTCTTAGACCTTTGAATCATGTCACTGTAAGAAAGGAAATTATTGTTGTTTATGATTCAACTAGTGTATAAGTTTGAAAATAATGATGAATTGCAAATAAGTCTAAGGGATAACTATTTTTCCAAAATCCCTGGGGCTTCCACTGAATAATCTATTAGCATTTCTATTGTTTTAGTAAAAATATTAAATTTGATCATGACTATGGCTATCTCACTTATGAGTTATTCCCTAATTAATTTAGGATCTCCTTTTTTTTCATTTTGATTGGAGATTCTAAAATAATTTTGACTGCAAAGTAAAAATTTTGATTTTTTCTAATGATATATGTTACTGTGTGTAGGCGAAAAAGTCTTCAGTTTTCAAAAACATGTTTGAAGATGATTCATTAGAGGAAATTTGATTTTTAAAGGTTAACAATGAATTTCCATGTCATAATATGTAATCCAATCAACATTCTTTAAAATTCAAAAGAGATACAGGTGTGACTAGGCACTGCCAATTTTTTTTATTAATATAATGTACCTATATTAAGTCTGCGTGTTCCCCAGTTCACCCAAAACTACATTAAATATTAAAAATAAAATTAATATCTTATTCTATAAAATCTATAGTATCGATAATATTTTTAACGACATGTAACTAATTTGAATTTTAAATTTACTTTTTCAATTTAAATTTCCTTAAATCTTGTGTAAACAAATTAATTTAAATATAAAATATATATACTATTATTTTGAAAAAATTGCATTTATTTGGTTAATTTAAATTTTAAATTCACTTTTAAATTTAAATTTAATTAAATCTTGTGTCAGTAGATTAATTTAAATATAATATATATGATTATTTAATTTTAATGACGTGTAACTAATTTAAATTTTAAATTTAAGTACTTTAAATTTAAATTAAATTTTAAATATATATTTTTAATTGAAATTTTATTAAATATTGTGCTAATAAATTAATTTAAAGAAAACTATCTATCTATCTATCTATCTATATATACTATATATATATATATATATATAATATATATATATATTATTATATATATATATATATATTTTTTTGATAAACATCACATTTATTTGGGTAATTTTGATAAAAGTAAATTAATAAAAATGATATATTAAAACATTGTCTACATGACATTATTTTATTAATTTCTTAATTTTTTCTTAGGTGGCTACTTTTGAGTTGAAATTTCCTCTAATGGAATGCAAAGGCACACATATTGGTCCAATCCCCATTCTAGAAATGAGCCATGATGAGCTTCGATGCTTTTTGGAGTTTTTATACAGTGGGAGCATCTTAGAGGAGAATATTGAACGACATGGCCACGTGTTGTTCATAGCAACTGATAAATATATCATTCCTTTCTTAAGTAATATTTGTGAAGTTTACATTTCAAATTCTATTAACCCATCAAATATTTTGGGTGTTCTTGAGCTAGCAACAATGTGCTTTGCCGCTTCTTTGAAAAAAATAACTGTAAATACAATAATAAAACATCATGATGAATTTACCTTCACTGAAAAATATAGAGATTTTCTTTGAGAAATGCAGTTCTTTCAATAGAAATTACAAAGTCCTTTCTTAAAGACATCAAGTGTAAAACAAGATTCCAATATCAAAAATATTTGAATCGTTAGCCATTTTCAATCTACTCTCCCCACTAAGTTATTTTTGCAAATGAAGGTAACATTTTTAGAGATTGATAAGTTTAAAAAAAGCTCAACATGAATGGAGATTGCATTTCATATTGATGAAGTTTTCATTGAATCTACATTTTCATGGTTGCATTCATCATCCAAGATGCCTTCAAGCAATATTAATGTCATGGTTATGTTGTAGTATTTTTTTTGTGTTTTCGTCATGGTTAGGTTACACTAATATTTCTTTTGCAATTTTTTTACCAATAAAATACTTTTAAAGTCTCATCACCAATCCCCTTTAGAATCAATCTAATTGAAGTTTGGAAGCTAATAATATCATGAAAAATTAAAAACCTTTTATATAAGGTTGTGATTTTCAATCTCATCTCTTTGTTTTTTTTATTGTGGCCAAACATTGAAATCTAAAAGGGCCCAAAATCATCTTTTATCTGGTGCATTAAGCAATTTTATTGAATCCCTTTAGAACACTATTTTTTATTTTGTTCATGCTCTTCCTATTTATAATTTTAGTTATGAAGTCATTAGAAGATTCTCTTAGAACTTTGAATCATTGCACTGTAAGAAAGGAAATTATTGCTATTAATGATTCAATTAGTGTATAAGTTTTCGAATAATGATGAATTGTAAATAACTCTAAGGGATAACTATTTTTTTGGAATCCTAGGGGCTTGCACCCAATGATCTATTAACATTCCTACTATTTCAGTAGAAATATTAAATTTGATCAAACTATGGTTGTATCACTTATGAGTTATTCCCTAATTTATTTAGGGTTTCCTTTTTTCTATTTTGATTGGAAATTTCAAAAGAATTTTGACTTCAGAGTAGAAATTTAGACTTTTTCTACTGATATATGTTATTGTGTGAAGGCGACAAAGTCGTCGATTTTCAAAAGCATGTTTGAAGATGATGAATGCAAGGGCACACATACTGGTCTAATCCCCATTCTAGAAATGAGCCATGACGAGCTACGATGCTTGTTGGATTTTTTATACAGTGGGAGCATCTCAAAGGAGAAGATTGAACAACATGGTCATGTGCTGTTCATAACAACTGAAAAATATAACATTCCTTTCTTAAGTAAAATTTGTGAGACTTACGTTTCATATTCTATCAACCCCTAAAATGTTTTGGATGTTCTTGAGCTAACAACAATGTGGTCTGCTACTTCTTTGAAAGAAATAACTATAAATACAATTACAAAACATCATGATGAAATTATCTTCACTAAAAAAATATGAAGTGTTTTCTTTGAGAAATGCACTTCTTTAAGTAGAAATTACAAGAGCATTGCTTAAAGACATCGAGGGTAAAGAAGGATTCCAATCTCAAAATTTAATCTTTGTTATTTATCGTGGCCAAAACTTGAAATATAAAAATGCTTGGATTCAATTTTAATCTGATGCATTGATGGCAGTTTGATTGAATCCATTGAGAATACTTATTTTTATTGTGTTCATGCTCTTACTATTTATAGTTTTAGTCATGGAGTCGTTGGAAAATTCTCTTAGACCTTTGAATCATGACAATATAAAAAAGGAAATTATTGATGTTTATGATTCAAATAGTGTATAAGTTTGCAAATAATGATGAATTGAATGGTTTTGACCATAGCAGGATTAGAATGTATTGGTCTTTGTTGTACCAAAATGTGGTAGTAGTATGGAATGCAACAATTTTTCTATACAAGTACAAAATCAATGTACTTTTGGCTACCTATGATAATATAGCTGATACCTTTGATACTTTTATACCCATAAACACAAAAAGACAACCCAAAAGCACCATAATATATATATATATATATATATATATATATATATATATATATATATATATATATATATATATATATATATATATATATATTATATTCCTCAATTTGTTGAAATATGGTTTCTGCTACTTTTAATTTGACTAATTGCAGTGGACCAAAACAACCTTACATTCAATGAATGATTTCAGTGGACCTATGCTCGTCATTTACTTGGATTAAATGTATGTCAAGTTGGTTGTAGAAAATTTTGCAGAAGGTCATATCAAAGGACTTACATTATAGCCTTGTCGAGTGAGTTTCTCTTTTCTTGATTTTTTAGTGTACTTCTTGGTGTTGATTTGTTGACTCTATGCCCAAGAAAGCTCAACTCAACAACTCATTAAATAAAACTATTCCTTATTGGGTTCATGCATTTACCCTGCGTAGGCAATGTAATTACACCAAAGGTGTCTCTCTGGGGGTTGGGCTGGGCAAACATAAATATTCTATATCTTTGGTGTATCTTTACACCTTTAGGGGAAATTGGAAGCTAATTATATTTATCCTCTTTTTTCTTGCAAACTAATGTTGGAGATTTCTATTAATATAAAAAATTGTACATTAACATCCTGTTGACAAGCCTTCTAAAAGATATCACCATTACAGCCACAAAAATCATCCCCAAACTAATACATATGAGAAGAAATATTCAACATAACCGGCATAAGGATACATTTAAATGAGAACAAAGATAACCAAAATAAAAGACAAGACAAGTATGCCATTTCAGAAACCAAACATCAGTAATGTGGGAAAGCACCTCGTGGATCATTTCGTTGTCACAAGAAAGAATGAAAACAAGCCATCCAAGTCATTGTCCGTAACCATTGAGTGCCTCACCAAAATCGTGAGCCAACCCTTATAGGGTGAGGACCAACCAGTGAGTACTGCACCAAAAACTTTGAAACAAAGCAGGAGCCAACCCTTTTAGGGTGAGGACCAACCAACAAAGCAACATAAACTAACCATAAAAGATATATGAGCAAGCCCATATGTTCCAAGAGGCTTTGACAACCAACATTGAAGAGATACATTAAGAGTCAACCAACTAAAACACGAACAAATTTTGATGGCCAAAGAAGAAAAATTTAACAAATGACCAAGTACTATTTCCCAATACTATTATTGAGTTTCTTGACCAAAACATGAAGAAAAACTAATATAGAAACTCTTGGAATAAACCAAAAAGACACCACAAACATGCAAAAGTGTTAATGAGAAGAGATATCTATAAAATTGGGAGAATTGTCAAAAGAGGGAAGCAGAGTGCTGCTCGAAGGGCTCATAGAAGGAAGGATAGTGCTACCAGGAGGGTTCGATGAGTCCCCTGATGTTGATTCAGACACCACAAAACCTTCAACCCTAACCAGATAAGCATCAATATCAGAAAGGTAATAACAAATGTTACTTAGAATTATTTTAATGTCCTCATGTCCAGCAAAAAGTTTATAGTTGTCCACTTGTTTATCTCTTAAAACCATGTGAAACAAAGTATCCAATTGTTGATGAATTGAAAGGGAATGTAGAGAGTATAATATCCTTTCAATGAACCTTATTGAGTCTAGGAGCCATCGAAGGCCCTTATCTCCAACTTCTAAATAAGAAAAATAAGGGCGCTCTCCAAACTGTTGTGATTCCATTTGGCGAATTTCCTTCTGTATTCGAGAGGCACTGAGTCAAAATATGAAGTTACTATCCTAAGTGAAAATATCTAGGGCTGCAAATGAGCTTGGCCAACCCCCCTTCTTTGGCTTGCTAACAATTGAAGAGGAGGCATGATAGTAGATGCTAAACTACCACCCTAAATAGGAGTCAGACTAGCTAAAAAAACACAGGGGTTGTACTATAAATTGTTAGTGACACGGTTGAAGATGAACATGTCATCCCCTCAACACCCTAAAAAAATATTAATATTAAAGAGATAGGAAGCTTCAAAAGATAGAAAAGGTGCAACCCTATTAACCTTGATGTTAACACATTTTGGATATAAGGCATTTGAAGTCCACATACTCCACCCACCTAGAGAAGAACTCCCAGAGAAATGAACCAACAAATGAATTTACACTATGCCTCGATATGAAAACAAAACAAAAGACATTACAATAATAAATATTTAATGTCACAGAATAAGAAATAAGTTGGACATATAGAGGGAAACTAAGCCTAAGATCCAGAATTGATGGGATGACAAAACTCTGAAACCCTTGCACTAGTACCAAATGGAAAAATTGTCGAGGTACCAACAACCGCATACCAAGAGAGGACAGGGAAATGAGATACTTGCATATTCACGAGTGTGAAGAGTCGAGTTGGAAAGGACCACCACTAGTTCGAAGACCGAACCACATTAAGAATTGTGGAGGAATAACAAAAATAATATCGACCAAACACTAACATTAACATAATGATAGCTCCAGATAAGGATTCCCTTGTCTCCCCAAAACTAGAGTGAGGACTCACCACTCCCCACCAGAGAGTGCAACTATTAACCACAAAGTGAAGGCCCTTCACTACCAATCCCACAAAATTACTTTCACTAACAAGCTTGATGCAACACGGATTATGACCATCACACTCCACTGTAATACCTCTCACAATTGATCTCACACAACTTGGTACGCCAAGAAACCAAAGGTAGTAAGGTGAGGAGGGCACCCCACCTTCGTTGTGCTTCACAACTCCAACCCACCACCCTATCAGTAAGCCATGCGAGTATTTGAGGTGATAGGGTGTAGGTTGACCTTCACATGCACAATAGCCATGTTGTGCCACACCACATCTAGAAACAGACAAATGGGAGACCAAAACCCCGTTTTCCATTAATTGCCATTGAGAATTACACCCACATCGCGGATTATTTTAGAATTTAAAGTTTTCAAACCAATATAATTGAGTTACTGTATTAAAACTAATATCAAAGCTAGGTTTCACAAATCTAGTAGCAAGTAATTGTGAGTAAGCTTCAAAACAAAACATCACTTTACTCCTATGATTGAAATGAGTTGCAAACCCAAATCTAATAATATCATAAAAATGGAAACAATATATTCATTGAGCTAAGAGGCTGATTGAACCAAGATGCTCATTCTACAACCTAGTATGAGAGTGATGTGTAATTATGTCCGTGCTAAACTTCGAGCGACACGTGTAACAAGTGTACCTTAAAAAATAGTGTCCGCTATGGTAAAAATGTAAATGATTATACATATTTGATTAGTTCTAATTAAAAGCATTACAAAACATCAATCATCTCATTCTCATTGCACTCACTTGGTTTGTTGTTTTTATTACAATAAAGTATGAAAACTATATAAACATATTTCACTTTCACTTTTAGAATGTTTCCATATATTAAATAATATAATTTTATAGAGATAAAGCAATTTTTTTTTAAAATACATATTTCAATATAAATCCTAATATATGTTATTAAGAAAAATATATAGATATTTTTTACTTATTTTTAAAAAAATTACTATCACTAATTAAAAATAATAATAATAAAATATTTCAAAAAAATTTCTTCACTATAGTCTCGCTAACTTCACGATAATATTACACGTATACATAGCTCAGACGTTCTTCCTTTTACTTTGGGAAAAGAGAACCGTCATTAGATTGGAGTTTACAATAAACAAGATAGCCACAGAGCCGCTAAGTGTATTAACTGTAAATCTTGTGTTCGGTGTCTACACAGCAAATTTTGGGTTATATATATGTGGCAGTTTAATGGGCAGTCAAGTACTATGGAAATTATAAAATTTAATATTTCAATATGTTTTTATATATTAATTCATCCAACCTTAATATTTCTGTAAATCGACTCACATAACAAAATTTCAATGGAATATATTAAAATTTTGTTTGTTTGGGTAGTTCAAGTGTTATGGCTGTGGAATGATTTTTTTTAAAAACTGAAATGTTGGATTCAAATTTTGTATTACTTTCCTTTGTAACATAGTGAATAATAGATATGGAAATTTTAATTTAATATTTAAATATATTAATTCAATTTTAAAACCTAATAGAAAAAGTTTTATATTAAATCAAATGTATTTAGATTTTCATTTTCCATAAATAAATTAAAAAAAAAGAAGCTAATATAGTATAATAGTTTATTGATAAATAAAAAAATTTAAAATCTCTCGTGAAGAAAAGTAAATATAATTTTACATATTAATTCACACAACATTGTAAATTTCAATATCTAATATTTGAATATATTAATTCACACACCGCTGATATATGGTTGAAAAATTTAAAAACCCTAATGAGGATCTGAATAAATTTGCTTAGTTTTTTAGGTTGGACTTTTCAGTAAATCAATTCAAACAAAACTGATATAATAATTTATTGATAGCTCAAAAAATTCAGAATTTTTATTGAAGATAATAACAAAACATAAATATAATTCACGGTTAACACTCTCCTTTAATTTAATGTTTCGATATATTAATTTAAAAAATTAAATATAATATTTTATATATAAATAAAAATATAAATTTATTTTAATTTATTATATTTACATTTTAATTATATAATAAAAATGATATTTGATTGAGTTTAATAGTTAAAATTATGTGTTTTTTAAGACTTATAAGTTTCAAACCGGAGAAATAAAGTATATATGTTTTTTAAATTTAGTCGTTAAATTATTAACCTTAAAATTGAATAATAATAATAATAATCATATACCAATTTTTTTTGTTTTTTGTTTTAACTTCTTTAAAACACTTAAATAGTACAGATTCACAACTCAAATTTATACTTACAATAAATCATTACACTGTAAGTTGACATGAGACTACCAACTCTTGGTTGCCACTGTTAAGGATACGGTTGAGGATATTTTGCCTACACCTAAGGCTTGAGATTAGTTGACCCTTGATTCTAGGAATGTTTATATATAGTTTCTAATTATCCTCTAATCGATTTATAATTTTCTTGTCATTTTATATTATAAATAAAATACAATCACCACGATTGAATGTGCGGTGGTTTTGATACATCCTTCTCATGGTATCAGAGCATCCCATCGGATTAAACATCCTCTCCTTGATCCTGTGAGACACTCATGGCCACCGAAACCTCCTCCAATCCTCGATCCTGTGAAACACCCATGGCCACCGAACCCTCCTCCAATCTTCTTCCTTTCAATACCTCAATCCACATGATCACAATCAAGCTTTCCTCCACCAACTATCTCCTATGGAAGAGTCAATTGCTTCCCCTTCTTGAGAGTCAAAATCTACTTGGTCATGTCGATGGCACCATCATTCCTCCCCCTCAATTTGATTCTGCCACTCCCGAGACACCCAGTGACAAACACTTGGCGTCGAAAGTTGTTGATCAGAAAATCCTCTGCCTCCTTCATTCCTCTCTCACCGAAGAAGCCATGGCAGAGGTTGTTGGGCTTACCACAACATGAAAGGTCTGGCTTAGTTGGGAGAATGCCTTCAATCACCAATCGAAGGCTCGAGAAATTGATTTCAAAGATGAACTTCAATTGATGAAACGCGGTACTAGACCTGTTGCTGAATATGCCTCCTCTTTCAAGGCTCTTTGTGACCAACTTCATGCGATTCATTGGATTGTGGATGACACCGACAAAATCCACTGGTTTCTCTGTGGTCTTGGCACCGATTTCTCGGGTTTCTCCACTATGCAGATGGCTCTCACCCATCTTCCTTACTTTTTCGATCTAGTTTCCAAGGCTAAGAGTTTTGAACTTTTTCAGAAATCTCTTGAACTCACTACCCCTCCCGTTGCAGCCTTCACTGTCGCAAATTGAGGTTCTAGCCGATTCTCTACAACTCGTGGTCGTAACTCCGAGGGTTGTCGCATTGGCCATGGCTACACCTCCTTTGCAACTCGTGGCCGCCTCTTCTTTGGTTTAGATCGTCATCATCCTTGCTGCTAGATATGCCGTCTAGATGGTCACTATGCCGATCAATGCAACCAGAGGTATGCCCGAACTGAGAATAGCGCCCATCTTGCTGAAGCCTTTGCAAGCTCTTGTTCTCTCAATGACTCAACAGGCCATGATTGGTTCTTGGACACTGGAGCTTCAGCCCACTTGTCTACAAAACCATCTACTTTGGATCAGCCAACTTAGTACACTGGTAAGGATTTTGTAATTGTGGGAAATGGTGCTGCTTTACCCATTACTCATACCGATACAATCTCTCCTACCGCAAATATTCATTTATTGGATGTTTTAGTTGTTCCCCATCTCACCAAAAATCTCCTTTCAATTAGTAAATTAACGTTTGATTTTCCTTTATCCGTTACATTTACTAATAACCTTTTCTCTATTCAGAACTGTCAAACGGGAAGGGTGGTGGCAACCGGTAAGCGTGATGGTGGCTTATACATGTTGAAGTGTGTCAACTCTGGTCTTATTTCTATCCTTAAAAGTAAGAATTTACATGCTTCCTATGATTTATGGCATCCTCGCCTTGGACATGTAAATCACTTTGTTATTTCTTATTTAAATAAAATAAGACATCTTTATTGCCCTCTCCTGCACTGTGTAGTACATGTCAACTTGCAAAAAATCATCGTTTACGCTATTCATGTAATGAACGTAAATCATCACATGTATTAGATCTTATTCATTTTGATCTATGGGGTCCTTCCCTGGTCAAATCAAATTCAGGATTTACCTACTATGTTATCTTCATTGATGATTACTCATGATTCACTTGGCTTTATCCTTTGAAATTCAAATCTGATTTTTATGGTGTTTTCACTAATTTTCAAAAATTTGTGGAAAATCAATATTCTGCTCATATAAAGATTTTTCAAAGTGATGGCGGAGGTGAATTCACTAGAACTTTCCTTCAAGCTCATCTTTGTACTTCCGACATTCGCCATCAGCTTTCCTGCCCCTATACACCTGTCTAGAATGTTGGTGTTGAACGCAAACACCGTCATGTGACTGAAACTGGCCTTGTTCTTCTTTTTCATTCTCACCTTCCTCCTCTTTTTTGGGTTGATGCTTTGAGCACTCCAACTTACATCATCAATCATTTGCCCACACCACTTCTTGGAGGTAATTCCCCTTTTGAGCTTTTGTATGATTCCTCTCCAAATTATGGAAATTTTCATCCCTTTGGCTGTCATGTATATCTCTATTTACGTGATTATATGCCTAACAAACTTTCTCCACGCAATATTCCCTGCATTTTTTTGGGTTACAGTGCCTCTTATAAAGGGTTCCGTTGCTTTGACCCCATCACCTCTCGCCTCTACATCACACGACATGCTCAGTTTGATGAAAACCATTTCCCTTTACTAGACTCCTCTCAGGCTCAACCCCTTTCTTCTCTAACCTTTTCCAATTTTCTGGAACTCGGTTCATTACATACCGACCCTCCTTCCCTGTCCCCTGCACCATCTTCTCCACATATTACTCAATGTGATCCATGTGCTATGTGTACTGATCAAGTGGATGAGTCCTTGCAAGCTACTAATTCTTTTGCAGGTCCCTCGCCATTGCCTCCGAGCTCCCCTCTCATGGAGGCACGGACCTCTCCTCTTGTTCCTGCTCTTGCAATTTCACTCGGCTCGCACCCTATGGTCACGTGAGCAAAAGTTGGTATTTTCAAGACCCGCCATCCAGTGAATCTTGGTGTCTTGGGCTCCTCTGGGCTTCTTTCTACTCTTCTTGTCTCCATTGAGCCTAAAGGATTCAAATCGGTTGCTAAGAATCTTGCATGGCTTGCTGCCATGGATGAAGAAGTTTAAGCCCTGCAAAACAGTCACACCTAGGTTTTGGTCCCTCAGCCAGCAAACACCAACATTGTGGGCTCAAAATGGGTGTTTCAGACCAAATATCTTCCTAATGGATCCGTTGAGCGAATCAAAGCTCGACTTGTTGCCAAAGGATATACCCAGGTTCCCGTCTTGATTATACCAATAGCTTCAGTCCTATTATCAAATCCACTATTGTCTGTGTTGTTCTTTCTCTTGTTGTTACCAACAAATGGCCTCTTCGTCAACTTGACATCAAGAATGCATTCCTCAATGGTATTCTCACTGAACATCTTTATATGGAACAATGGCATGGTTACATTGATCCTCACTTCCCTAATCATGTATGCATGTTAAAGAAATCTCTCTATGGTCTTAAGCAAGCTCCTCGTGCCTGGTTCCAACACTTCAGCTCTTTTCTCCTTCGACTTGGTTTCTCTTGTAGCCGCGCTAACACTTCTCTTGTAGCCGCGCTAACACTTCTCTAAGAAATCTGATGTTACCTATTTGCTTCTCTATGTTGATGACATTATTGTTACTGGCAACAACTCATCTCTTCTTGACAACTTTACTCTTAAACTCAATTCTGAGTTTGCCACTAAAGATTTGGGCTCCCTCAGCTACTTTCTTGGTCTTGAAGCATCACCAACTGCAGATGGTCTTTTTCTTAGTCAGCGGAAATATGCACATGATATTCTTACTCGTGCTCAGTTACTTGATAAAAAACTTGTCCATACGCCCATGATTGTATCTCAACACTTGTCTGCTGATGGCCCTCTGTTTTCGGATCCTACTCTTTATTGGTCTCTTGTTGGTGCACTTCAATACTTGACCATCACACGCCCAAACATTTCTCATGCTGTCAACTCTGTTAGTCAATTTTTGCATGCTCTAACTGAGGATCATTTTATTCTTGTTAAGCGTATTCTTCACTATGTCAAGGGCACCCTCCATTTTGGTCTTTCCTTTCGCCCCTCTGCTACTTCTGATGCTCTGGTTACTTACTCTAATGTTGACTAGGCCGGTTGTCTAGACACTCATCGCTCTACTTCTGGTTACTCTATTTATCTTGGTGACAATTTGGTCTCTTGGAGTGCCTAAAAGCAACCTACTGTCTCTTGTTCTAGTTGTGAATCTGAGTATCGTGGTCTTGCAAACTCTGTTGCTGAACTTCTTTGGCTTACGCATCTCCTTCGTCACCTCCAGGTTCCCATTCCATGGAAGCCTCTTCTCTTATGTGACAACAAAAGTACAATTTTTTTGAGCTCCAATCCAATTTCTCACAAGCGAGCGAAGCATGTTGAATTAGATTATCATTTTCTTCGCGAACTTGTTCTCGCCAGCAAAATTCACATGCAATATGGGCCATCTCATCTACAAGTTGCTGACATCTTCACCAAAAGTCTTCCTCGACCCTTTTTTGAGTTTTTTCGGACCAAGCTTCACATTCAATCCAATCCGACACTCATCTTGCGGGGGGGTGTTAAGGATACAGTTGAGGATATTTTGCCTACACCTAAGGCTTGAGATTAGCAGACCCTTGATTCCAGGAATATTTATATATAGTTTCTAATTCTCCTCTAATCGATTTGTAATTATCATGTCATTTGATATTATAAATAAAATACAGTTACCATGATTGAATGCGCAGTGGTTTTGATACATCCTTCTCAGTAGCCCCTCCATCACTTTCTCTAGTTGCATGCGTCATGCATGAGTAGTTGCATGATACACCATATGATGAGCAGAGACCACCATGACTTTCTCTAGCTACATCTGGCATGCAGTAGTCCTTCCCTGATACACTGTAAGTTAAGCAGAGACTACCAATTCTAGCTTCCCACCACACCATTAATTTTTCTAACTACATGCAGCATGCATGAGTAGTTGCTGCATTAGTAGTTGCATAATTATGACATTCTTGGCAAAGTATTGAATTCATTTATTTATTTTAAGATATTTTTATTTGAAAATTCAGGAATATTTTGAAATAAGTTGTATATTTTTATTTTAATGATAAATCTCAAAAATATCTTAAAATCAACGGAGGTGAACAATTGGCCATGTCTTAAATTTCATTATTAAAACGAATTACAAATTTCACAAATATTTTGAAATCGACTGTGATGAACAATTCGCCATGTCTTTACCAACCAGTTCCATCATGAAGGAGAAATCTTAAATCGTAATTCTACCCTCATATTTTAGGGTCTCCTTATTTTGATTGCAAATTTAAACTGTTGTGAACCACTGGCCAAGTCCCTAACAACAAGTTGATCCATCATTAAGGCTAAATATTAAGTGGTAACTCCATTCTCATATTTTAAGGCATTTTTATTTTGATTGCAAGTTTCAAAAATATTTTGAAATTTTTGGTTGTGAAGAGTCATGTTTCTATTTAACAAGTTATCATTAAGGCCAAATTTCAAAGGGTAATTTTATTTTTATATTTTAAAGTATTTTTATTTGAATTGTAGATTTGGGGAAAGGTCAATTATTGTTTTAAATGTAGATTTCAGAAATATTTTAGAATCTGATCATGAGAAAATAAAAAACTATTTAATCTTTTTAATAATCAAATTTAAAAATATTCCCAAAATCTATAATCAATATAAATTTATAAAATATTTTATATTTTACTAAACTCGAGTTAAGATACCAAGATACCATTATCTTGGCTAAAACTCCCTTAGTGGCTTGTCTTTCTACCCTCAGGCCGGCCTAGCCTCCATCAGTAGCTAACTATCCCGATTCAGTACACAAATATTCCGAAAAACAAGTATACATCCCCATAGAGAATCAAGGTCTTAGGGAATATCTCCGGCATCTTAAGCCAACCCGGACGGTGGCTAGTTTCTATACCAGGATCTAAATCCGGTGAAAAGACCTTGAAGAGTCTAGGGATGAAACGGGATGTAGAGTTGGTGATATTTCGTTTAAAGGTTGGCGGTAGGATAAAGTATGTCTGAGATTTATTCTTTAGGGATCTCATGCTTTCATTTTTTGGTATCCTTTTAAATTCTTTCTTACAAAAGGAGTTTATCTGAAATTTTATCACACCTCAAAGGTATTTGTATTCAGTGATACCTTGTGCTAAGGAAAGAAATATAATTACCTTGTGCTAAGGAAAGAAATATAATTCCAGTTGAGCTTTTGGTGCAAAATTTGTTAAGAACTTTTAACCCAGAAACAGGGAATTCATGGTAAATAAAAAAGTAGTAAGTTGTAAAATATTATTTAGTAAATTGTAAATATAATAAATAATGGGTGAACTTTTACTTTAGAGTAGTTTGATTATTTTTTGTTTTTTGGGGTGAAATATGGTGATAAATTTTTTAGTGAAATTATCAATTTTTGCTATTTAAAATGTGTGTGGTTTTTTCAAAATTTAGTATTTTCATATACTTCTAAAATATTTAAAACATTCATTGTTTAGATTAAGAGTTTCAAATTTATCCTATAAACAAATTTATATAAAATTGACTAATAAAAACAATAAAATGTTTTATAACTATGTCATGATAATGAAAATGTAATTGTTATCTAACCATACTTATGGCGTAACAATGTAATGTATTAAATTTTGAATATGTATAGAAAATTTTGTTATTTTTTTAAATATAAATTTGGAGTTAAAAGAGATAGGATCTAATTGGTTTAATTATTAATTATAATTATAATTATGATTATAATTATTAATTTTATGTTTTTTCTTTATTATTATGTAATTTTACATAATAAAAATGTTAAACATGACACTACATTACAACATTTCTATCATAGTGAGATGTAAAGGGCCTCTAAACATAAGAAATATTGATATAAACTTGAGATAAATATATATTTGCAAATTATAAAATATAAAATATTGAGAATTTTGAAAATATTTTAAATATCATAAACAATTATCTAAGTGAATTGTTTCACCTAGTTTATATTAAATTATGAAATATTCCTCAAATCCAAAGTGAAAATAAGTTCATAAGCATATTACTTAAATCCAAAATAAAAATAATCAAATCGACGCTCAAAATAAGTTCAGAGACATATTAATCGGTAGGGAGAGAATTATGCTATATTGTTTGATAATTAGTGAAATTGAGTTCACTTAGCTCCTTATAATGTTTGATAATTAGCCAAATTGAGTTCAGTTGACTCCTTTCGACCTTACTTGGAACTTGTGTTGTAAAGGTATATTCATTTGGAAAGCTGTTGTGTATCTCTAAGAAACAAACATGCATGGTTAGTGAGGTTATCGCTCAAGCTAAAGAAATAACTCATACGATCTCAACTTGCCAGGACTACGGAATTATGTCTAATAAACATGAGAGAAAATGTGCACTTACCACCTTAGTAGTTTTTGGAATGTGATTAAACTCATAACATCTCAACTGACCATGAAAAATATTCTCGAACTTATATCCATGGTAGGTTTCTAGAATATCTTTGAATTTGACGGCCAATAGAGAGTGAATTGTTTGACCTCTCTATTAACAGTCATATCTCTAAATATTGTCAGAATTTGCAATCGACATAAAAATCCCTGAAAAATATTGGCCATGGAACTGAATTGTAGCTAATGGGAAACAATGGACTTTTTCAAATATGGTAGGTCTTGTTTAATTTTGTTTTAGTTGTACAATACATTTTCTAACTCTTCTTCAAGAGTATTTTCATTAGTGTATATGTTCAATCAAGAAAATACTTTTGGTAGTAATCACATAGGAGAAGTTTTGCTAATGCATTTCGAACCATCCAATGTGGTTCATCGTCAGGACAAGATAAAGAGGCATATCATGGCACCAGATTAAATAGAGAGTGATGTAGAGACCCTTAAAAAAGTTAACGACTATAATAAATGACTAGTTTTAAAAAATAATATATATATATATTATATATATATATATATATATATATATATATATATATATATATATATATATTATAGCCGTTAACTTTATTAAGGGTCTCTACATTGCTTTCTATTTAATCTGGTGCCATGATCTGCCTCTTCACCTTGTCATGATAATGAACCACACTAGATGGTTCGAAACGTGTCGACAAAGCTTCTCCTATGTGATTACTACTGAAAGTATTTTATTAATGGTTCAATATGGATCACAGAATCCTGAATTCAAAAAGTGTATATGATGTTAAGATTAGTTAGACTTCCTCTAATATCTCTGCACTATATAGTCTAGGCTATATTGCAACAAAATTTGAAACCAATCACAAACATATATTAAGAATTGATCTCAAAGAATGATGTGCATAATATACATATAAATACAAAACGAAACCGTTGATTCAGTTTCCGGGTCTTCTTAGACTATAATAACCACTCACCTTAACACAAACCTAATCCCGAGGATTAGATATCTAACATTCCCCCCTTAATCTGAAGGGATGTATCAAAGTCCAAGAATGAGAGCTAAAAATGCATAAATGCATCTCAGCCAAGAGATGAGTGTTTCTCAAAACTGGTTTTTAAGGATGACCGCAAACCAATGATGGCGGCTTTTAAGAGAAAACCAAAAATGATACCCATGTCTGGAACCTTCATAATAGTTCTCAAATCAATAAAATATGTCAACTGTGGAACTACCAATGTAGTTCCTCGAACAATTCTGAATATGGAAGTGCTCAAAAAACAACTCATTCAACAAAAGTGAAGTCTCTTTGGCTACAACTTTGGCTCTAACTGGTACAAGCTATCGCTTAGGCTCACTTATGGATCTCTGACTCAGGCTTGCTTGACAAATCTTCGAACTTATAGTAGACCATCAATTCTCCCCTTATCAAATAGAGGGTGAGAAGATGAAGTACTCTTTATTAATGCAAGGCTTCTTGGTTGTTTTGGACCAATCCCAAGAAGAATTCCATCCAAAATTAATTCTCTCTGTTGTAGTAGTCTTCTTTTTGGAACACCTGTTTGAAGGGTTATTGTGCTTTCCACGAGGCTGACATGGGTGATCTTTCACATGTCCAAATATATCACAATGTTGGTATCAATCAATTTGTTTTGGAACAACACCATTCAGAAATCTAACACTACGAAATTGTATATGTTTGGAAAAATCAGGAATATGAAAATATACATCCAAAACATCCTTTTTATAACCCAAAACAGTTCTATTTTTGTTGTGTATAATTTCCTCCCACGAACTTCTAAAGGTTTGGGGAACAACATGCTTTACATATGTATGCAAATGACTCTTACATGCCCTTGCTTGAACATTACTTTCCACTGCATCTAAATTTTCCCTTGAAGTGGCATCATTACTCTTTGACTGTTGTTTAGGATCGTATCTCTTTACTTGAGACTCAATCTATAGAAATTCAACTATCTCTAAAACATCATATAAAAATACTCTAATATCAACAAGACTTACTTCACTGATATTTACAGTTTCAACAACAATGGAAATAATGATATTGTTTAATATATCTAACATGTTTTTAATTTGAGCCATTTTAGTTAATATCGAGTGTTAGGTACCACTAAAAATGCACCCGTTTACAACATAATTCGATAAGTAACAATGGTCAGTATAATATTCAAATAATAGATGAAGGGTAGGCGTTCAAGTACACAAAGCTAATGAGATTACTTTATTCCTCCTAAGCCACTTCTCAAAGACTTTCACCAATAAAATATGCCACAAGATAAAACAATTTACTTCTAAAAAATTCTTCAAAACACTAATACTCAATGTTATTTATGCACCTTTGATTGTGCCAATCCCAAGAGTTACTCTGTACCACAAATTTCATTTTCACAACCAAAATTGTTTTACCAATTCGAGCATGCTAAATATCTTTAAAATATCATCTTATTTTAAATTATATTTCCAATATCCATGATATTTTATTTATTGAGAAAAAATTCTTTCTTGAAAGGGCTTTCCCACTCTTCCATATAAAAAAACTTCGACATATGATTTTCCATAGTTAAATAATTTTTGTTTCTACTTTTCTCGGAAATATTCTATATTCATGTTCATGTTCTCGCTCCATTCTTCACCATATTCGTTCATCGTGACAACAACACTAGATCCCATCTAAGCATCTCCCAATGTCTGCACCAACCATAGGGTTGTCACATTCACAACCTCTATTTTTACTAATCGACTTTAACACAAGGAGGATAGTTGGAAGAAGAATCTTGTATGTTGCAACCATAAATTAGCTCATAGACTGTTGTACTGCAAACATCATAATCAATCATCATATATATATACTAATCCTGCACAGTATATCTGAGGTGATCTATGCTTTAGCTTTGCAGTTACCCATGAGTGTGTACTTTACAATGTTGTCTATACCATCAACAATCTAACAAATAAAACCATGGCCCTTGGATGCTGACAGTGCAGGGGATGTAGGTCAAAATTGACTCCAGTTGGCTACAGAAACTGACATCAACAACATGAACTCACACAGACACTGTTGCTCATTCAATTATCTATTACAAAAGTCAGAGACACAAATCTTTGGCTAAGAAGGAAAACATATTTTTAATGTTTTGAGTTTGCAAATCAATTGATGATTATAACATGTAGTGTTATTTCATGCAGGAAGGTTCAACTGCGACTTCACATTGTATATTACAATGTACAAGGGATTTCAATTATGTAGTGTTGCACTTGTAAAAATGTGCAACATCTTGATTGAGAACACAAGTATTTTTGTTATAATTCTATATTGTCTCATCACACATAGATAACTTTCAACTGAGTGCTAACATTGTGTGTTATGCAAACTCACATTTGTTGCATCACTAATCCGAACTTAAACAGAAACACATCAAATTAAAAATATAGCCATAAATAAAGATATGTAGCAGAAATAACCCTTCATTTCATTAATATCAAATACTAAAATAAGCTTACAAACAAAATGGAAATAAACTAGCTCGGGTGATGGTAGTTTATATCTGAGAAGAGATGTGGTGGCTACTGTTGGAAATATTACTGAGAGGGGGGGGGGGGGGAATCAGTATTATCAAGTCAAATAATCCTTTTCAAAAACCAAATTGTATACGCTACTTCAGTTAATTCAACCCACTTATATACGCAACTGTTCAGAAGAAAAACCACGTATATAGAGAAAACTTTTAATTTACTTAAACTTTCAAATTATGTTTGTTAATCTTAGATGCAGCATCAAATAACCAGTAACCAGAGACAGTGAAACAGAGCAGAAAGACAATCACACACAAGAACACCAGATATAAGGTGGAAACCCAATGTGGGTGAAAACCACCTGCTGCAATTCGTCTCTTTCTTTAATTAGAAACTTCTGTTTACAATGTACTGGTGTAGTCCTTTACCGGTACGCAGGCTGCAACCTGTAGAGAGCTACAACTCTCTCTCGTTTTCCAGCTTCTCCTGGAAGGGAGCTACAACCCCCTTAGCTCTTGTACTAGCCAAGATACTAGTACGTAGGTGCTAGCCTACCGAAGGCTACAACCTTCTCTTTCTTCCAGGCACCACGTTTCATCAATTTTCAGACTGGATCCATCAAACAATCATCAAGAATCAACCAATCTCCTTTTCACAAATTAGATCTGAATCAAGTAGATATTCTTCTTACAGCTGTACCCAAAACACAGTACCATAAACCATACACTAGAAAACAGAAACCAGAACACAACAGAAATAATCAGAGGCAGATAGATCACAACTTAGTTTATATACGCTATTTCAACAGGATGAAACTAGCGTGCATACGCTTCTGCATATGGAACAACCTGCGTATACGCCCCTTTACTTTACTAAAACTGCATGTATACGCGTCTTCACCTTACTGAACTTGCGTACAGATCTATAAAGGACAACACACACTTCCAGATATTCAATCACTAATTAACCCAAATTATCAGACTTATAGATCAAACAAGTGCCACATCTAGAAGATCAAAATCATACAAAGATATTGTCATTCAGGCTTAAAGATTATGACCCATGAATAGAACTTATCCTTCCTTTTGCGCTAAGGTTCCTCCTAGCTGCAGATCCATATCTACATCACCACCCAATATTCCAGCTCTAGTACTTTATCAGATCTTCAATAATAATTCAGATGGTTATTTGTCACAAGATCTCCTTCCTCTTTTATAGCCTTAGGCCTTCCCCAATACCATGGTCCAAAACCATAACATTTCAATACCATGAACCCAAAATTAGGGATCAACACATCTGACGAGACGCCATGGTCCAAAGCATAGGTTCAAGTTCCAAGATCTAACTGCCATGGACCAAAAGAATGATCCCCAACATATACGTGCTTTTGCAATGTATAACCCGCGTGTATACGTGCCTTCGTCTAGATGAACCTGCGTATATGTCTTTTTCTACTTTCTGAGTGCCTGAACTGAGATCTAATACCAAAGAAGGTTTCCATCAAGGACAACACCTATGCCATAGCTCCAAACTTGTGCCATAATGTCAACAATCTACCCCTTTGGACTTGATGGCAACACCAAGATCCACCAAGATCATTATCCCCCTTTGTCATCAAGGGCAAAGGGTTGTGCTCCCCCTGAGTACATGCTAAAATCTCTGTCCCACTGTGCTGACCATGCTCCCCCTGAATGTAGGCAAGATCTGCAAAAGGATGTTCTTTAAGAAGAACCAAGACTTATGAAACAATACAAGACCTTCCTATCACCAAAAGACTTAATACATACATCCATCACCCAACCAAGTGGGGATCATCCATCCAACCAAGTGGAATACATCAAAAATTTACATATGATGACCAAATACATTACATCTTCATCCCAGGAATAGTGGGGAAACCAAAATAGGCTGTTACACCATATAAGAAAGAGATACATGAAATAGAGACGAATAAAAAAAACATGAAAAAGTCATCAACAACTGATAGCAGCAGCAACTGACAATCATCATTCAAAACAGCAACCAAGATTTCCTTCTATTCGCCCTATGCCTTTGTTCCACCTGAAAACAACAGCTATGAACTAGAACCAAAAGATTCTAAAATAATGCCAACAATGCATAATTAGAAGATTATCTGCTCCCCCTGAACCTGTGCCAGATGGTCTCTGTCAGACCCACATCAGAATATCTGCAACCAAAGACTGCTCCTTCTGATATCCATCAAGCCTCCATATACACGAATTTCTCTATAAAAACCAGCGTATGTACGCGGAAACACCTTATCCAACACGCGTACACCCATTTTTCTTTAAAACTGATAAGATTTAACAGCAAGATGATACATCAACAACTCCCAGCTTGTCTGAGATATTCAAAAGTCTCCCTGGGCAGTGGTTTGGTGAAAATGTCAGCAACTTGTTCCTTAGAAGGAACATACTCCAATTTGACCTTTTGTTCCAAAACTTGTTCCCGAAGAAAGTGATACTTGATCGGTATGTGCTTGGTCTTTGAATGCATGACAGGATTTTTTGAAATGCTGATTGCACTTGTATTATCACATAAGATGGGGATAGGTGGTGTACAAGTGATTTGAAAATCATGTAAGGTCTGCATCATCCAAAGGAGTTGAGTGCAGCAAGATGCAGCTGCCACGTATTCTGCTTCAGCTGTAGACAAGGCAATTGAACTCTGTTTCTTGCTGAACCAGGATACTAGTCTGGAACCCATAAAGAATGCTCCACCACTTGTGCTCTTTCTGTCATGCACGCTTCCAGCCCAATCTGCATCTGTAAAAGCATGAAGTGTGAGATTTGTATCTCTAGGATACCATAACCATAGTTTTGAGTCCCTTGAAGATATTTGAAAATTCTCTTCACAGCTTGAAGATGAGTTTCCTTTGGATTTGCCTGAAATCTCCCAACTATTCCTACTGCATGCATGATGTCTGGTCGGGTACCTATCCAATAAAGTAGACTTCCAATCATGGATCTATAGGTTGGCTGATGTACGGCTGCTGATTTATCATTTGCACTAAGACTGCATCCTATAACCATGGGAGTACAGACTGGTTTCACATCTTCCAAGCCATACTTCTTCAAAATCTGCTTGAGATACTTGGTTTGAGATAAGAAGATACCGCCTTCATTCTGTTGGATTTGCAATCCAAGAAAGTATGTCAGTTCTCCAAGAAAAGACATTTCGAATTCTTTTTGCATCACCAAGGCAAAGCTTTGACTCATAGCGTCTTCGTTGCTCCCAAAGATAATGTCATCTACATACACAACAAGTATTAGCAATTTGTTATTTTCTATTTTGACATAAAGGTTGCTATCTGCTGATCCTTTTGAAAAGCCTTTTTGATGAAGATATTTGTCCAACCGGTAGTACCAAGCCCTTGGAGCTTGTTTAAGACCATAGAGAGCCTTTTTCAGTCTGCATACAAGATTTGGATAATTCCTAAGGATGAAGCCATCTGGTTGCTCAATGTACACTTCTTCTTCTAAGTCCCCATTCAGAAAGGCATATTTCACGTCCATTTGAAAAAATTTGAAATTCTGAAAGCTTGAGATAGCAAGGAACATTCAGATGGCCTCAAGTCTAGCATCCGGAGCAAAAGTTTCTTCAAAATCTATCCCTTCTTGATGAGCATATCCTTTACAAACAAGTCTAGCTTTGTTTCTAATAACTTCCCCATTCTCATTCAACTTGTTCTTGAAGATCCATTTTGTCCCTATGACATTTTTATCTTTTGGTCTAGGAACCAACTCCCAAGTGTTGTTCTTTTCAATCTGCTCAAGTTCTTCATCCATTACCTTGACCCAGCTTTCATCTTTGCATGCCTCTTTTACATTTTGTGGCTCAGTGGAGGAGAGTAATTCCAAATAGCTTGAGGCTTATGCAATTGTTCTTCTAGTTTGTACACCTGCTTCCTTCTGCCCCAAAATCTGAGATTCAGGATGATTCTTCTGAACATACCTAGATGGATTCTCCTCTTCTATCCTTATCTGTTCCTCTGGTGCCTCTTGAGGTTCTTCTTCATCATTTGTCTGATATGGAGGGTAGTCTTCATCTTCTTCGATATCTTCATGATTTACTTGCCTGGGGATGTATCCTTTTTCATCAACCACTACGTCAATGCTGTCAACAATTCTTCCAAGTCTTTTATTATAGCACTTATATGCTTTGCTGTAGGGGGAATATCCAAGGAGAATGCCTTCATCCGCTCTAGGTTCAAGTTTGCCAAGATGTTCATCCGTATTCTTAATATAGCATTTGTTCCCAAAAATTTTGAAATGCTTTACCGAAGGAGTTTTACCATACCAAAGCTCATGTGGAGTTTGAGTGCTATTCACTTGAACATTTGTTTTGTTGATAATAACAACTGCAGCATATGTAGCTTCACCCCAGAAGGTTGCGGGAGTTCCAGACTCATCAAGCATAGCACGAGCCATTTGTTGGACAGTTCTATTCATCCTTTCCACCACTCCATTTTGCTGAGGAGTCCTAGCTGTAGAGAATTCCCTTCTTATTCCATGATCTTCATAGAAATCAAAAAATTCATTTGAGGTAAACTCCCCACCTCTGTCTGACCTGAGGCACTTAATTTTGTAATCTGATTCATTTTCAACCAAGGCTTTCAAGGATTTGAATTTTTCGAATGCTTCATCCTTGTCTTTCATAAGTCCTAACCAAACCATTCTGGAGTAGTCATCAATGAATAATATAAGTTATTCTTCTCCTCGAGGAGACGTTGTCCTAAATGGACCACATACATCTGTATTAACTAGATCAAGAGGCCTGCTGGCTGATCCTTCCTTCTCAGGGAAGTTAGTTCTAGTTTGCTTCCCAAACTGACATGATTTTCATATGGTGTTGTCTGGAATTTTGATGTCTCGAAGACCACGAACTGCCTGGTATTTGCAAGCTTTCCTTATTTGTGAAAAGCTTAGATGCCCCAACCTCCTGTGCCATAACCAGTGTTCATCATTCTTGCTCAAGTAACATTGTTGTTCTCCTTCTTCAAATATGTATAGATTGTTTGGAGTTCTTTTGCCTTTGATTACTGTTCTTCCTGTATCAAGATCACGAACACTACACCCATCTGATCAAAATATCACCTCGGTCCCATTATCTCACATCTGACTGACACTCAATAAATTATGTTTCAAGCCATCAACATACAGAACATTTCCACCTTTGACATCCTCTTTCAAATAAGCAATGCCTTTTCCTTTTATGGCTGCTGGGGTATCATTTCCAAAAGAAACTTTCTTTCCCTTTTCTAAAATAGTATATGATTCAAGTTTTTCTTTATCACCTGTCATATGCTTCAAACATCCGCTGTCGATGTACCATTGATTTTCCTGTCCTTCCACATATAAGGCTATCCCACATCTTTCTAGTTGGGGTTCCTTCATTCTCCATGTTTTGGCACTTGAGGTTTTTTCCTTCTGAGATGTCTTCCAAAACCTGCTCCTACATTCAGAATCTTCATGACCAAAGTTATTACAAATAGAACATTCAATTTCACTTTCAAGGGCGGAAAAGTTGTTATAGGTCCTCTTCGTGATTGCAGGCATACTTATTTGTTTTTGAGCTTCTCTAGTCATGACTGTCTTATAGGAAACACATTGAGCTGCTGTGTGACCAAAGTTATGGCAAGAGAAACATTGGCCATTGAAGAAATTCCTGCGACTATCATCCAACAGATTGTAGTTTCTACTAACATCCATTCTTGAAGATAATTGGGAAGATCTTACATGTGGCTGGTTGTAGCTTGTGTTTGTCCTTAAGGTGGCATGCCCCTAATTTTCTTAATAGTCTTTGTTCATCCTTGAGGAAGACTGTCCCTGATTTACCTGATGATTTCTATTAGGCCTTTGCTCACTCCTTCTTGCTGCATCAAGATAACTTTTGGAGGTGGAAGCTTGAGATGCTTCTCCATTATACCCTAGACCTGTCTTGATTAGAGGGGATGTGCCACTGATAATCTAAATCCAAGTTCAGATCCTTTAACAAATTTAAGATTAAGGGCCTTTGTTTTCTCAATTTCTTTTCTAAGGCCAACAATTTCACATTCTAACTTCTCAAGAGATTTTTCTTTCTCATCAAGTTGAGATTGTAGAGAGTCAATGATCACATTACTTTCATTTAAACATCTTTTGAGTTTAGTAATCTCATCATAAAAACCATCCACATCTATAGCATCCATGTAATCATCATCTTCAAAGGCCATTAAAAGATTATAGTGGTTACCTCGTTCATCTTCATCGCTATTTGATAGTCCATCACTATCTTCATGAGTGTAGTAGCTTTTCTTATTTGCATTCTGTTTCTTTTTCCATCTAACATGTTCCTTCCCCTTGTCAATCTTATCTTTGTGAGGACATTTGGCAACATAGTGACCTACTCTTCCACAAGTAAAGCATTTGAATGGAAACTTACCTCGGAAACGTCCAGTGCCTCGTTCAAGATTTTTGACAAAATTTGATTCTTCTTCTTCTTCTGATATGTGTCCAGACTCATAGTAGTTTCCTTTGCCAAAAGCCTTGAAGGCAGCTTCTCTCCTGTCTGATGGTCCACCTTTCCTCATTTCATAAGCAGTTAGAATTCCATGCAACTGTGACATTTTAAGGTCTTGAAGTTTTCTTTTTCTTCTATAGCAGAAACTTTAGATTCAAATCTAGGGGACAAAGATCTTAGAACTTTTTCAACTACAACAGCCTCCTTTACTTCACCAAAATTTTTCATACAATTAACAATCTCATCTACACGAAGAAAATAGTTAGCCACACTTTAATCATTATACATTCTGAGATTTTCATACCGAATTCTGAGAGTTTGGAGTTTTGCCCTTTTTACCTGTTCATCTCCTTCATAGCTCAGAACAATCTTGTCCCATATTTCCTTAGTAGATTTATACTACATGACTTTGACAAACTCAGATTGTGATAGACATCCCAATAGAGTATTGACCACCTTTGCATTCGTTTCATATTTCTTCTTCTCAGCCGGATCTATGGGAGTTGATGCTGGAAAAGTATACCTTGTATCGATGATATCCCATAATTCAGTACCCAGAGATTGAAGATAGGCAGTGACTCTCACCTTCCAATATACGAAGTTTGTCCCATCAAAAATTGGTGGCCTGATTGATGCTTCCCTCTCGTAGCTGCTCATGATGAAAGATCTTCCTTCAAGTGATCAAGCTTCTTTAGAAGGACCTGCTCTGATACCAATTGTTGGAAAAAATACTGAGAGGGGGGCGGTGAATCAGTATTATCAAGTCAAATAATCCTTTTCAAAAACCAAATTGTATACACTACTTCAGTTAATTCAACCCGCATATATACGCAACTATTCAGAAGAAAAACCGCGTATACAGAGCAAACTTTTAATTTACTTAACCTTTCAGATGATGTTTGTTAATCTGAGATGCAGCATCAAATAACCAGTAACCAGAGATAGTAAAACAGAGCAGAAAGACAATCACACACAATAACACCAGATATAAGGTGGAAATCCAATGTGGGTGAAAACCACCTGCTGCAATTCGTCTCTATCTTTCTTTAATTAGAAAATTATGTTTACAATGTACTGTTGCAGTCTTTTACCAGTACGCAAGCTGCAACCTACAGAGAGCTACAACTCTCTCTCGTTTTCCAGCTTCTCCTGGAAGGCAGCTACAACCCCCTTAGCTCTTGCACTAGCCAAGATACTAGTACGTAGGTGATGGCCTACAGAAGGCTACAACCTTCTCTTTCTTCCAAGGACCATGTTTCATAAATTTTTAGATTGGATCCATGAACATCAATCAATCATCAAGAATTTCTACATCAAACAATCTCCTTTTCACCAATTAGCACTGAATCAAGTAGACAGTTCTCTGACAGATATATCCAAATCACAATAACAGTAACCACACACCAAATCTAAACCCAGAACAAAAGATACTATCATTCAAGCTTAAATATTATGACCCATCAATAGAACTTATCATTCTCCTTGCGCTCATGTTCCTTCTTTATTCAGATCCAGATCTACACCATAACCCAATCACAGTATTCCAAATCTAGCATTTTATCAGATATTCAATAATAATTCAGTTGATGCTTTGCCAAATGATCTCCTTCCTCTTTTATAGTCTTAGGCCTTTCACAATACCACTGTCCAAAACCATAATAA
>APFE031386832.1:5958-25182 GCA_000404065.3 Pinus taeda
CCTCAATGGATCATTCCTGGCCTTTATTTCTGTGAATGTTTTCTTGATATCTGAGGCCTCTTTACCTGGTGGCCTGAGGGATGATACTTCTGCACTATGTTTACTTTCTAGCTCTTGCCTTTGTGAGCTAGTGGATGTTCCTCCCAATGGGAAAGTTTGTTGGCTAGCTACCCTTTCTTCTCTTTGACTATCTATAGTCTCTTCAACTATTTCCTCTTTTGAAAGAGGGTTCAGTCTTTGCCTTTTTGTCCCAGGCTGTCTTGAAGGTCCACTGGTTCGGGTAGTAGTTTCCCTGTCCCTCTTTTTACTTCTTTTCTCATTCAGAGGAGTCTGTAGGCTTGGAGGTCCTTCTACGTTGGTTTGAGTTGGAGGAGTTGGAAATTGGACCTGTTCTTTGGAAGTTTCAGGCTTCTTTGACATTGTAGGTTGTTCTGTGGTATCTACTTCCTTGCCTTTAGATGTTCCTGTGGCTAGTATGCTGATTTCCTGTGAAGGCTACTGAGAGGCTCCAGCAATGGATGTACCAATTCCTGACCTTTGAGATAGCTCAAATGATACCTGCCCAAAAGGATCCAGGTCAAGGGTTTTCTCAAGATCTCTCATAGCATTTTCTATATTGACCTATTCACTAACATCTTCTATTAGGGTCCCCTCCCTCCATTCATCCACGTTTGCAAATTGTTCAATTTCTGGGATCCTATGATGTATGTATGGTCACAGCCTGTTCTTCATTCTTCTATCACATATAAAGCTATTAGGGTCATACGGCCTCCACCCAGAACTCTTTTGTAACTTAAGATGATATTCTAAAAAATTTTACACTTCTTTCCATGCTTCTCTATCATTGCAAATATAAGGGCCTCACTGATTCTTGATTCTAAGCTGAGCTTTCCTATTGGCATTATAAAAATGGACTAAGTCTATATGCAGCATCTATCTGAAGTATTCCAATGCAAACAGTATCATTGGAACATACTTTGGTAGCTTAAAGGGGCAGAGCTCACACCCATAGATCCTGATTTCTGTATGGTTCTTGTATAGTTACCGATCACCTATTCTGTATTGCTTGGAGAGCTGGAGGATCTTATTTATATCACCACTGGTCCTAGGAGGGGAAAATCCTGTTAACAAAGTGGTTGCAGGATGCACAAATAGATCAATGAACTCATTGTAGGTATAAGGGGACTCTAGGGATTTATGGAAAATGGGACTCCAAAAGACAACAGACCTTGGATTTCCTTGGGTGTCAAGTTTCTTTACAAGGAAAGGAAAGTTATCTGACTGATAATATAACATAAGATGATAGATAAATGTGGTGTATTTGAAGACTCCTTCATTGTCAAATCTTAAGAATTGGTCATGAATTTTATTGGCAATATAGGAGGCATAGTCATATTTAACAGCAGGGGGCTGTCCAAGAGTAAAAATTGATAATAACATTAGGGTGATCTCATCAACACATTTGCTAGTGTTAAATCCCATAACTAAAGATATCATATCCACTATAAGTCTTCCCATATCTGTGAAGAGTATCTATCCATAAGGGGGTGGGCCTTTAGGCTGATGTTTTTCTAACATGAAGGTCCGACAGAGGCGAATGAGTTCTTATTGTGGCATTTCAACAGCTTTCTCAAGTAAATATTCCATAGAAAGTGGGTGAGGGCTTGACCAGGGGAAAATTGCAACATTTCATTGATGGATGCAGCTGTTATGGGGAATAAGACTATTTGGCTTGGGGACATAACAACTCTTAGGTTAGGATCATAATTGGCACAACATTGATGAATTGTATCAGGAAAAACATGGTCAGAGGGAAGAAAATACCTTGGAAGGTTGGATTCCCATAGTCCTAAGATGTCTGAGTCATTCAAGTAGTTGTTTCTGGCTTGACAAAAGGCTTTCAGGTGATTCTCGTCAGTGGTTATGTCCTTTATTTGGAAATCTTTATCTATAAGAGGTAGATAGTCTTGGTCCTTATGAGGGGCATTGATCGGTGTGATATTCAAAACAATGAGGGTTTCCATTTTTGGTTCTTGTGGATTCAAAGATGGAATTTGGATTTTCTATGAGAAAATAGTCTAAACAACAGGTTTGGGAACTTATATGGCATACACAGACTGGACTAGAACTGAATTTGGCCCTTTCTTGTGGAATTTTCAGTAGAAAACCAAAAATTACAGGGTTTCAATGAAAATTAGATAAATACCTGTAATAGGGGAGTGACCAGTACAATGGTAGGTTGAATAACAGGTTCTGGAGTGTGTTGTTGCAAATTTTCTGACCAGGTGGCGGTTGGAAAGCTTTAGCAATTGATTGGGACATCGCTTTGCATGGGAACATAGTTGTAACATATAACAGTGAAAATGACATTTTGTTCGTTTTATTTAACAAAGTCAAGGTTGGCGGGGTTTTATATTTATTGGGTGCATGACGTAAGCGGGAAAAGACGTTTTTGTCGCTTATGGAGGGTGGTAAGCGGTACGGGATCACACCGCTTTTGGGGTTATGCAGTATTCGACTGGAGGCTAGCGATTCCATGGATACCCTGACGCGTGGCAGGGGTACGGTTCAAAAACCACCTGGTGATCATGTGTTAAAGTGCAGTAACCAAGGGGGGAGCGATATCAAAGACGATCATTGGATGATGGGGACGGAATTGAATGGTGGACGGGAAGTGAGGTACGATGGAACTTTAACTGCGGTGGACCTGATTTAATTAACAAGTTAATAAATCATATCGGGGTGATTGTGAATGGCGGGGAGGTTCTTAATTAACCTTAGGGGTTAATTAATCCCATTTTGCGGAGTGGGGAGACCAGGTTATTAATGAATCTCAGATTAATCCATTAATCCCTTTTTAACTGCGTTTATGGTTATAATTAACCAGGGCGGGGTATATAATAATTTGGGGTTCTTAGTATATAATTAAATAATACGGAAAATGGTAAATAGGCAGGATTTATATAATATAAGTCAAAGATTAATATGATAAATGAAATGAAAGCGCTAAGTTAAAACATTTCAGGTATACATTTAAACTTAGGCTTAAAGTGGAAAAAGGGGTTTTTTAGGTGATATTGTGCATTTTTCCTAGGTAAAATAAGATTTTACTTAGGAAAATACTTCATGAAATCAAATGAATGGTTTATGGATGATTCTAAGTAATTAGGTTTTTTAAATCATTGGGCCGAGGGTCCGGTCCCTCCAGAAGTTAGAGAAATGCTTTGAGCCCCTCCAATTTAGCAAATGTCTTAGTCCTTAGGTGAAATTAGTGAATAATTAGGGAAAATGAGAAGGAGAGTTAATCATTATGAATTTGCTTTGCTTGTGATGTCTTCAATGTGATGCATGCCTTGGCCTTTTAATGAAAAATGAAAGATTAACACATTTAGAGATATTATTCATCACATGTATCATTCTGCAACATCATCTACCTACCCTGCCTACTTTAACCTAGCATTTTTTCATTCTTTATTTGGGTGCACTTAGACTTGCAAACCCTTATCAAATCTTCCTTTTCTTTTACATGGCAAGCCTACCTAAGTCTACACTTATTACATCCAAGGGCTCAGATTACACTGCTGAGCTCCTTTTTATTTACTCTACCTATCTACTTATCTGCCAAGATTACATTGTTTGGTAAGATATTTATTCTCTATCTCTACAGCATGAAATTGAAAAATGAATGAGTCAAGTTTAAACAGTTTGAATCTTCATGTATTGTGGCATAAGTAACAAGCTGCACACAATTGTTTTTTACAGAAAATGAAAAAGAAGTGGCATTTAGACTTGCACACTTTCTTGGTCTATTTTTGTTTGGGGTTCATTTTTCTCATTTTTTTGACCATCTTTATTCCTTTTACCCTTTGATTTTTCTTTTAGGGTATACCCTCTTTTCATTTTTTAAATTTTTTGATTTTTTGAAAATATGGAAAACCTTTGCAACAAGAAAAGGTATGAACATATTACAGATCTCATCAATTCAATCATGAAATATGACACCTATTGGTATAGGAGCATAACAGATGGAAGCGCACCAGAGAAGCTGACAGATTATTGGAGGGTGCGAGAGAGAATGTGGGAGCACCATCTTCTCAGCGCAGACAGAGGAGGTCACCTGAGAGGTACACTGGATACATGGCCCTTGCTGGGGAATGTGTTGAGACCGAGCCATATTCCTTTGAGGAAGCAGTGCAATAGCCGATTTGGGTTGATGCTATGGTGGAGGAGTATGACTCCGTAGTTCGTAACAGTGCTTGGGATGTGGTTCCGAGGCCAGAGAACAAGTCAGTTGTGAGTTCCAGGAAATAAAAAAGGTAAAGCAAGTTGCTGATGATGGGAGGATCATGTTCCTGTAGTATATTTCGACACAGGAGCAAGATGCTGACATTTTGATAAAGGCATTTTCAAAGTGTATATTCGAGTTCCATAGAGACAGGATCAGGGTGGCAGATAATCCCTTTCTTGTTGAGAGGGAGTGTTGAAATGTGGCAACAAGAATATTCCAATTTAATTTGTCCTTGAATTAAGTTGTGAATTAAAATCAAATTTAGTCTTAACAGCTGCTTCGAAATAATTAATTAATTCATTTTGAATTAATTAGTTGGAGAAATTCAAGTTAGAAGTTTTTCTAAAGTCATGCAAGATTTATCCCTTAAATTAAGGAGATAAGATTGAGTTATATTTGAGTTGTAATTAGTTAACTCAGTTTACTGAGTTAAGTCCAGTTAAATTATTTCCAAACTGTTTGAGGAACTAATAGGGAGTTAACAATTAGTTGATGCATGCATGCACTCAACTAGTGTACTACAGTTAAGGAAGATTCTCTCATCAGAAACTCATGCATGTTTATTCTAAGAAAGACCCAGTTGAGATTAAAGACAAGGACAGTGTACTATTAGTTGCATGTGTTTTCTTATAAAGAAAACTCATGCATGCAGTCAAGGAATCATTCCTTGAGGATTTCATAGTTCTGACAGTGTGTGAGAATAGAGTGTTCCACTTGGTTGAAGGTGAATCATACCAGAGGAACAACACAAGGAAATAGGAGCTTGGAGGGCATAGAGGAAGGCTTGAGAGAAGCCTAGATTTCCTGTGAGCATCTGTGAGGATTGTACTGAGAGTTGGCTAGCTATGAGAGCTAAGGCTTTGTATAATTCCTATGTATTTCCAACTTGTATGATAATATACATAGTGGGATTTTTAGCTGAGGCTTTCCCCAAAGTATTTTCATGTGTATTGTGCCATTGATTCTTCTTCTTCTGGTTATATTGTTCAACTCGATCTTTAATCTTCCACAAAATTGATAGTAGAAGTAGGTTATAATATTCTGCTTTGATTAATATTGCATTATCGGGTTAACCTACATCAGATTTTCTACAGAAAGAGCTATATAATTTGGACACAAAACAAATTACCCTGTAATGGTCAACCTACCAGGGTTGAAAATGCTTTAAGGAAATGATAAATCTTTGTTAGCTGCCTCTCACCCTTGTTCTCTCCTCTGTTATCATCTTTGCCAATGTCTAAGAGATCACCTCCTTGGTCGTTGTTGCCTTGCTCCTCACGTGAATGGTTGGCACTAGGTGCATGAATTGAAGACCAGTTTCCCATGAGCCAAGAACATCATGTCATAAATTTCTCACAGAACTGGTGCCATGGGCGATATCTTCTCATTGTATCAGAGACAAGGCACACATATTACCGTAGAACATAGGATCGTGACAAATAGATTTGGACTCCATAAAGAAAATGCTCTAGAGGAAATATCCCACCTGTGGCGAGGGAATGTCGCAGGGGCCACAAAAGGGCATAGAGTTGAGGCTACCCAAGCAAGAGCTTGCAAACAAAATACAAGTTTCCATATTAATGTGAAAGGAATAAAATCTGGTTAACATGTGTAGCTACATGGGTGGGATAGCCACACCATCCACCCCTCTTAAATGTGATGGAAGGAAGTGAGGTGGTGGGCTCGCCCATCCCCTCCTCAATTGACACTACTTCGAACACCTTGATCGAGGAGTGTCTAAAAATTTTAATAATATTAACTTTTGTGGTTAGTTAAATGATTTCTGTTAAAAAAAATAAATGACTTAAGTGATAATAATGTTTAGGTATATGTTGAATTTATGTAGTATTATACCTTTAAGAAAGGGAAAGTATAGTTTATATAGAGATTTTATTGAGAGGTTATCTTTTAATTTGTTTAAAATGGTGCATTAGGATGGTGAAATTATGCAAATAAATAAATATCTGTAAAAAATTAACAACAAAGATTAGACTCTCTTATGAATGAATAATATGTGATGTAATTGTTATATTGATTTGTGCTAAATTATTTTTATGAATTATTTAGATATTAGAAATGATTGGTATGTGATGTAATTTCTATAATCATTTGGGTTAAATTATTTTTCATTGATATATATTTTATAATATATATTAGAACATAATCTAATATTACATCTTTTATTTCACATTAATTTAAATAGTATGTTTCATCTTTTCCTTTCTAATTTTAAATAAACAGTACCAGCTTTTAATAGAATTTTTCATTAATTCTTATTGGAGGGGACCATTACATTACACCTTTATTTTCTTTTGAAATTTTAATTAATTATGGTGCATTTGATATGTTCTTTGAAAACTTATTCTTCATCATTGAAAACATAAAGCTATCTTCACAACAATAACATATGAATATGAAAATGTATTTGACTGAAATTTAGTAAGTGAAAATATAATGTTATCATTTATAACTTCAATGAATATATCATTGGAAAGATTTCAACAATTAGAAATAAGATTGTTATTTGAATTGTTTATCATTCAATTTACATAATAGGTAGATTAATGGGTCTTTTAATTTTGAAAACATATATTGCTTTTTTTGAACATGTCTTGACAAAAACTAACAAATTCCTTTTGAAAAGGGGAAGTACTAACAAATTCCTTTTCAAAAGAGGAAGTACCATATATCGTTTTCGACATATCTTCACAAAAAATAACAAGTTCTTCTTCAAAAAAATAAGTAACCATCAATCTACTTAAAAAAATAAGTTTTCTTGTGATTTTATTCCATACATCTTTGTTGAGGAATATGAAATCATTTGTCTTGTTATTTTGCATAGTTGGTAATTTCAACTTACTAGCTGCATGACAACCTCTCCATACTAATTTCTTAGTTACTATTTTGAACCTAGTCATTGACACTTGAAGTCATAATCCCTATGACTCAATACTTATAGTTCTAGATGTTGGTATGTTAAATATTAATTGACCCAATCACCCAAGAATGCACTTGCCCTAAGAGGCCACTATCTTTAATGCACTTTTAGGGAATTGAATGTTAGCAAGTGGCTTGAGAGGAAACTATCTTTATGGTGCATAGTTAATTTATAACATGGTTTCTTTTAAACTTCTAAGTATTAATATATTTAATGAAATTATCTATATAACATGGTTTTTTTTGAAATTCTAAGTATTAATATATTTAATGCAATTATCTATATTTTATTTTTTCATAAAGTTAAGATTTTATTTATTTATTTATTATAAATATTTTTAAATTTTTTGAATGTAAATCTATTTTTTCTCTATTTTGAAATTAAGATTTTTTTTTTTTTTTTTTTTTTTTTTTTTTTTTTTAATTATGTATTATAAATGTTTTTAAATTTTTGATAAAATTATAAAGTTTTAATTTTTTTTATTTTTTTTATGAAAAAGTATATATAATTTGTTAAAAATATTTTCATACACACACATATAATAATTATAATAATAATTTTTAAAATTAGTTTTAGAATACAACAAATTAAATTATTAATACAGATTTTTAAATTTAAATTTAAATTTAAAATAAAACAAATTAAATTATTAATTTGAACTTTTAAATTTAGTTTTAAAATAATTATTGTTTTTTTTAACCAATTAACTCAAAAAATATTATTTAAACTGTTTATAAGTAAATGTTATTAGGGAAAGCAAATATAACCAACTTTGCTTAGATTGGATACTTTTGTGATTCATGATTTAAGCCAAGATCTTCTAGAGAAATCACATAGAAATCTTAGTGTCGCCCGATTTATATAAGAGATGCAACTGTAAATTTGTTAAAGGATTCAAATAAATAATTGAAATAAACAATGTATTTAATTAATTACTTATAAATTTAATTTTTGTTTGTTTAATTTTTATTTTTATCTATCCAACATTTTTGACAATTATTAATATTTTATCTTATAATAGAATAAGATTCAACCATCTATAACTCTATGTATTAAAATTATATTAATATTAAATAATTGTCTTGATTAAAAGGTATATTGTTTTATTAAAAAAGAGAAAATAATATATACTAATAATATTAATAAAACCCATAAATTCAATAATAAAAACAAATTTCACAATATAAATAAAAAACCAAAACATATAAAAGAAAAAAAAGAGACCATGGACATATACAAACCCATACAAATGGGCAAACCAAGAGAGGAGAAGGAAACAAAGGAGGGGAGAAAAACCTAGGGGCTTAGGAATAAAGAGAAGGGACCCACTAATTGCTCATCTTCCATCCATCATTCCTATTAAGAGTACTCATTCTCTTCTCAATTGCGATGGCTTCCCTTAATTTATAGCGATGAAAATGATCAACGATGACCTTAGAATCTTCTAAACGAATATGGTGTTTGGGGCGAGTCCTACAATGTGTCTAATTTATAGTGATGGGGGGAGTCCGACAATGTGTCTAATTTATAGTGATGGAAATGATCAACGAAGACCTTAGAATCTTCTAAACGAATATGGTGTTTGGGGCGAGTCTTACAATGTGTCTAAGGTCCGTTGCGTATTTTTGGGTTCTCTGAGAACAGCCATAATATAGAGCGTTTCACAAGAGCATGAAATCAAATAAACACCCTTCATGTTTTTGAGATCCACAAAGTCTTTGACTAATATTAAAAAGTAAGAGACCTTGTGGATCCCAAAAACACTCAAGGGCAGATCCTAAACCATTCATTGACAAATCAGATAAACATGACAAAACGTCATAAAGATGTTGCACTTGGATTTGTTAAACATCATCAGTGATAGGAACCTTCGCCATGGTTTTTTAGAATCAATTGCAGGAGTGAAATCCCAATGTACCATGCGGCTTCTGAGCTGCATCTGGCTGCAATTATTTTGCAAATTGGTTTCACCCGGATTTTGACACAACACATTCCGTGGAATACAATATTGCCGCAAACCCATGGTTATACAAGTACAAAGATTAAGATTCATGGAGTGGAGGGTTGTTGTTGCCTAATTTTGTGTGAAAAACAAATAGCTGATCCCAAATGTATACCCACAGGCTCTATATTACAAACAAATAATAATAGACCACAGACAGTCCTCTCGCATAAATTTAACATAAAGAAACACAAAATCCCCAATATCGAAGAGAAAAAAAGAGTAGATACAAGAAACTCTTACAAAATCGAAAAAAGAGAGAGAAAGAACTTCAGAAACAGGAGGTTAGGGTAAATACTAAAAACCATCGGGCACAAGCGGTGATCCTGAGAGGCGAGGGTTCCAGGGGTTGAGGAATGTTGCAGGGAACCTCAGTGTCTACTTTGCAGAGGCCGTACAATTTGAAACTTTCTGAGACAAGTTATGGATGCCATGTAAGAAGCGGCCACACCAAACCATCCTCGTGGCTCAAAATACTTCCACTGAAACCGTTCGTTGATAATACTCTCCATTGATTCAGAGGTAATGCTTATGCTACTTCTTCTATGATGATAGAATAATACTGATTCCTTTCTTTAATTTAATCATAGCCATGCTTAAGCTAAACTAATGTTCATGTTCTCTAAAGCTTTTAAATTCATACCCATTCATAGAATAATATTCATTGATTCAAAGATGGGTATGAAAGGCTGAATTTCGTTGTAATTTCCACCACAAGGGTAATAGATTTAGGTGTAGGGTTAGGGTAAATCAATGATAGACGCAGTCACATGCATAGTGAAGGTTTTATTTAAGAAATGGATAACTTGTAAATTAGGGGATTATATAGTTACCGTTTATCAAAGAAGGATTTGACGTTTCTACATCAGGTGTGGGTCCTCAGTTTGAGGATTTGTGTATGAAAATGGATTCCAAAGATAAGGACAATGGGAATGGAAACAAAATCACCGCAGATGTGGTGATAGTGGGCAGGTTAGTTGGTTTTAATTTATTCAATTTATATTTTGTTCTCATAATCTATTTGGAGAAAATTGTGAATATGAACTGCTACAGTTTGTATGTCATAGCTAGGGTTTTTATCTTTAATAAGTGTATTTAAGCATTATATTTTTTCATGACTTTGTACTACATGCTTATCCCGCAACCCATTCGTGCACATATTTCTTTTCTTTTACCCTCCATTGTTATTTTGGGTTTGTTTTGATGCCTTTTTTCTCCTGACTTTATATAAGGCATGGAGTTAATAATTTCATTGTTATTATATGTGTGTTGAATAATCTATGTATTACTATATTTTGGCCCAAGTTATTTAGTTACATATACCTACACAACAATTGTCGTTTTTTATAAATTTCCATTCATATGTACTACGCAGACTACAGCTAAGGAAAGGTTTCATATTCCCACCTGAGAGGTCTAGATGCAAACATGGTATGGAAGCAGAAACGAGTAAATATTTTTACATTTCTTGATTTTATTCTTATACTTTATTGATGTCAAGTCATGTAATCATTAATGATAATCATACTTCTCCCCCTTTCATGTAGGTAATTGGTTCTATCTTGGGAAGCATATGTTTCCAGTCAATGATTTATACATTGCTCAAACACGAGCTAAGGAAAAGGCACATCTGCATCAGGTTAGTACTTGTTAACAATGAAAAGTCAAGGCATGGGTCTAAAGTTTTAGACAATGCACCATTCAACAACTTCACTTTTAGGCCTTATATAAATCCTGAAGGACATCAAGAACAGGAATAGATGATGCAAGTCCATCAAAGTTCATGGAGGATGCGACTAAGATGTGTCCATGGCTACATCACTATGTTCTTGAGAAGCAAGCACAACTGTGACAAGTTAGTATAAATTTGTTAATTGAAAAGTTAAGGTGATGTATTAGGATGTAGATTAATGACACTATATCACTATTGTGGTTTAGTCTTGCTGTTGTCTTTGTGCAAGAGGTTCACGGTGACTTGTGCTAGTGAGATTTTCACCAGTCTTTATTTTCAATGTAACACTTGATATTTTATATGCAAATGCAAAGATGGGATGATATTCTTACACTCCCTGTGCAGGAGCCATTCACTAAAAAGTTCTTTTCATCCCACCTTACTCGGTTTAAGGTGGAGGGTTTGTCTCAAAATGTTGATCATGTTTCTCTAATTCCATTCTCTAAAGTTGAGTAATTTGTGAATGGAGAACGTTCTAGTATTAAATATACTACAAGGTTTCATGTTGAAGAAATATGGAAAAAAAGAAAAATGTAGTTCATATTGGCCAAGAGTTTATGGCTATCTAGAATATATATTGTAAGTTTATCTTTTAAATTTCATTGCATCATTATTAATATTTTCTATGATCATGATGGAAATGCATTTCATGCACGTGGTTTTGATCAGCGCATGTATTTCTTTGTAAATGCATAGATATTGTTGTTATTATGTTCCTACTGACCACATGAAGACTGGAACCTTAGAAAGTTTATTAAACGTCTAATAAAAAATGTGTTGGATGACAAAACACATTTCTTTAAAGGGTGATAGCTCAATGGAAGAGCACATGTCTTGCATGCAGGAGGTTGGTGGTTCGATTCCATCATGCCCTAACATGAATTAATCACTAAATAAATAAAAATATTTACATTCTATATTTTGTTTCTAAAGAGAATTTTTCATTGTCTCGAGAGAGACAAGAACTAGGATTAAAGACATATTATCTTTGTAGAAACAATATGTTTCAAAACGTACCTATAGTCTCTAGAGAGGCAAAAATGATTTTTCTTTTAAGAGCCAATAATACTTGTAATCAATATTGTCTTTATAGAGACAATTTATTGAGGCACTCACTTAAAGACAATTTACAAGTTTTTTTTGTCTAAGTGAAGACACTTTACTAAAAAATTATCTTAATAGTGTCTTAAAACCCCCCTTTACATAGTAGTGAGTACTTTTTTGATTGATATCTCATCAAAGTCAATATTCAACCAATAGACTTCACAGGCATGGTCATTGTTGTTAATAATTTGGCAACGACATATTTCTTAATTGTACAAAATTGGTGTATCTGCATTGTTGTAGTAAACAATATAATTAGCACAACCACATTAGTAAATGTGGTTGATATACACCAATCAATGCCATTTTCATAAGCCCATTGGTGTACAAAAGGTGGAAACTAGCACAACCACATTAGTAAATGTGGTTGAAATACACCAATCTGTGTCATTTTCATATGCCTATTGGTGTGCAAAAGGTGGAAAATGCATTCGAGTATATCAACCACATTTACCAATGTCATTGTGCTAGTTGACTAGTGGTGTGAGTGGGGAATATTAGTAGACAATGGCTGGCCATGATTTCCCATGCTTGATCATGCTCAAGGATGGTTGACCATGGCTAACTCTCGTTAAGTAGGATGCCTATGGTTTGACCATGTTGACCATGGGTGAACATGGTTTGAAAAAATTGGCCATGGTTGACTATATTTTTCTATGATAAATTATGGTTTCCCATGTTAAGAATAGATGACCATAATTAACCATATTTTCCTATCATAGATTATGGTTTCCTATGTAGAGAATAGATGACAATAGTTGACCATGTTCAACTATGGAAACCCTCCTCAATCATATTTTACTTTCTTTGACCATGTTTGACTATTATATTATTTGGTGGCAAACATAACCATGGAAACCATACCATCTAACTTATCCGCACTAACTGTTGATCCAATAACTATTTGTGGATAATAATTAATGGCAGAAGCATTAGAGAAATTTTGAGGTCTAAAATGGGCCTTACAACAAAAATGTACAGCCAAAATCAACTTTATAAGAACCAATATAATTCAAGATGATGATGTCAACAATCGGGGATGATTCCCCATTTTTGGAGTAAAAAAATTAAAAATATTAACAAATAGAAAAATAACAAAGCTATTTTTTCAACTTATCTCCCTACGAATTTACCCAAATTTCGAGTGGGAGCACTCTTTAGATGAAAATTTTAATTCCTCATACAAGGACAACATATGTTGCATACTTTCGATACAACATATATTTAATTGACAATACATTCATGAATAAATATATAAACACAAGCTTAAACTTGAATTATACCTATAATCCACATAACAACTCAAATAATAACATGTAATTCTTAAAATTATATATTATCACCAAAGTATTTCTTATTCATTAATTAACTATAATTACCTTAAACATTTACGTTAAAGCAATTGTGTTATGAACAAAAGACATAGAATCCTTCGTTAACTCTAAAATTTTAAGAATGTCGTAATTGATAATAAAAGTAAATTTGTACATTAATAATATTGTTCTCAAGTTAAATACAAAATTAGAAAAAGGAAAAAGAATATAATTGGCATTATTCATTATCGGCTATGAATAAGTGAGAGTTATGTGTCTTGGCAATTAATAAATCCAATGTTATAGGCTAATTAATGTGAGGGGGGAATATATGCTAACCACTAGATTTATTTAACTACATTATCCAATGGATAGCATATACTACCCTGGGCATTAATGGGGATATAACATTGGATTTGTTGATCTCCACATGCTTTAGGATGGGTGGAAGGTTTTCTGTACGCAAACGTTTCAGTTTTTGGGCCTACAGTTTGTTGGTTCCATTTTTCATCTAGGGCACACAATTTTCCTTTTTCCTTTTTCATTTTATGTTTTCATGTGTTATGCTTAGATGTTTCTGGAAAGTTGGGAACAAATCTCAAGAAGATCGTTACACACCTAATATAAGTAGAGACTCCATCACTTCCATATCATGCACGTATCATCAGGCACCTACTATAAGCAGAGACTCCAACACTTCCAAATCATAGATGTATCTTTAGTGCATCTAGATCTTATGTTGGGATGGGGTCCCTGTTCGCCAGATAAATCGATCTTGCGGACAAGACTGATCTCCCTAGTATCAAGAGATGGTCTAGCAACAAGCAGACAAAAAAATCTATCTCTCTCTAGACATATGCGATTTATAAATAAATACTATAGAGGTGTTAAGATCCTACATTAGATCTAACACTTATTTGTAGTAGCCATCCTTCAATCCTTTGAAAAAGTTACCTTTGAGATCCTGCAATCAAAAACAAGCAAACATTAAATAACACCTTCACAGCAAATATCATAAATCATGTCTATCATGGTGATCAAGGAATCCATAAAATAAACCATACATCAACAGCTTATTGAGAAAACCAAACTTATTTGTATTAACTTTGAAGTAGAAGAACCTTACAACCTTTTCAGCCTTGATGTTGAACAAGCTCTTCTTGGGGTCTGAAACACGAATTTCCTTTACTTTGACAAGCCTTGCACTCTTCCAAATGAGATCTTAGAGGTATGTAATCTCTCCTCATAAAAATTCAACTAAAGAAGACTAAGTTCCAGCATCATTTCACCTCAAAAATATTCAGCGTTCAACCTCTTCAATAACTAGCCCAATGCTTCATTTTATAGTGCAGAGGAAGGAGGTTACAGGTCCACCTATGAAGGGATAGAGTCCTCCTTCAAAGGGATAAGCTCCTCACATCAAGGGGTTAGCTCCTTAAGGTATGGGATGCATGAACCTTAAGAGAGCGAACTTGCCACCTCAAGATTCTTTCGAGAAGCTTCTAGAAATGACTGAAAGTGATTTTTTTAGAATATACTCACGCCTTTTAACTTTTACAGGGGTTCACACCCATAACACAGAGACAGAGCGGTCAGGTGCGCAGGAGACATGACCATTAGGTGCGGGACCATAGGTAATGTAAAGAGAAAGTGTGGAGCCAGAGTTTTAGAGACTTTTGAGGGTTTTCTCTTATTTTCAAGGCTTGATATGAGGAACTAAGGCTTAAGACTTGCAAAGGAGGAAAGTATGAGTGGTAATAGACTCACACAGATTACAGAATGTCAAGGTGACAATTTTTTGTGCAACAGATTGCCCCCTAAAGTGTGATGTTTGTAATAGATGAAGATAGAGTTTGTCATCTATGAAGAGTGAAGTACTTTATCATTTCAAGGATCATCCTGTGGTCACCCCAGTCGGAACCTCTAAAAACATTCAGTGAAAAATATATATATGTGAATATATCATCGCTGAGGTAGGCATTCCCATACTCAGATCAAAACTGACTAGAAAACTGACTAAACTATTTTGATACAGGGATGATTTTGTAATACATCAAGAGTATAGACATGTGTAGACACAGTATGGATGCAACCATCTATTTATAAATAGTCCACTGTATAATGAATAACAAAATTCCTCGTAGCCTGGATGGTAGAAACTAGATCCAGGGTCTTGATTTCCGCTTCTCGAACTAGTACGATTCTATCCATGCGAATGAATGTGTCGAAGTCGAAAATGGTAGAAACCACTTGATTACCAGTCAATGATGTGAACTGTTAACAAGTGTGAGAGAAACCACCAGTAATGGCAATGGCTCTCAAAGTATCCAGTACAATCCATGAAATGTGAACAAATGAGCTGAAGTCAAACATGTCATAGAATCCTTTGATCGAAGGTCAATGATGCAACCTATCATCGAAGGCGAGAAACTTGCCATTAAGGCATGCAAATTTTAAGGTACTAACAATTTCTGGATCATCTTTCTAGATAATGAGCTGAAGTCGATAGAAAGCGATCTGTCGTAGGCAAGCCCACAACACGAAATCATAGATGAAGTTTTGAAGAAATATATTGACAAGGACTAACTTAGGGATGGTAAAAAATGGATGACTGATATTTTGCAAATGAATGGTTTATTTGAGCTGACCTCTTGAATACATAACGACACTGCAGATGGTTTGGTGACAATTGACCCAAAGCTAATACCCAGAAAATGGCTGAAGACTTTCAATATGGTTTGATTAACTGTTAGGCAAAGGATTTCCCAACCCAGGTGAACAAAAGCTTCGTGTTCAAGAGTGGTTAACGACTTTTTTAAAACACAAAGTGTAACAAACAGGTTCATTTTTCTCTCTTTTCCCCCATCATTTCTGGCAAGTACCTCTTTATTTTTGACAAGCTTGAGGAGGATAACATTTTCTTGTTTATAAGCTCCTCCTTCAGATGAGTCCAACTTAGTTTAAAATTCGAACCTTAAGGAGTGGTCCATTCCTGTTTAAAATTGAACAGGTCCTTTACTATTAAATTTTAATGAGTCTAGGATAGGAAAAACTCTGTGTTTTTCAATTTTAGGGAGTCAGAAGAAAAACTTAAGAAAACTCCATGGGTGTCCTTTTTTGTAAATTTGTGTCCCTCAACCCCGAAAAAGTATAAAATAATACTTGAGAGAACCGCTTGACCATTACGATCAAGGAGTACTTTTCATAATTAGTGGCTCCGACCCGAAAAAAGTAAAAAAGCGATCGAAGACACGTCGTTTTATAACCAATATCAAACTTGAAACGACAAAAGTCCGGCGATCTTTTCATGTTTATACGGTCAGAAAAGAGTTGTAAGTGGATCGCCTTTTTAATTCCATTTAACGAGTTGAAAAAGGAAAAAACTCAGCAATCTTTTCATATTTTACGAGTTAGAAAAGAGCTTAAAGAGGACTCCAATGTTTTGCTTTTTCGTAAATTTTTGAAAGAGTCTGAAAAAGTGATAAAAGTATACTCTTTGTTGAAAAATGATCAATTTTCCTCGAAAAATCCAATATTCTGCACAAAAACTCAAAACATTACTCATACCTGTTTAAGATAAATAAAAATGTATTTAAAAAATAGATTAAAAATTCATTTATTCAAAAAATCTTATAAAAAGGGCTTTTCCAAGTTCATTTTTACCATTTGATTTCAGAGTGAGAAGTAAGAGCTTTTGGGTAAGAAATTTCCTGTGAAGATTCTGTAAAATGCATCCATTGGAATTGAAAACCGTCAGCTCCAGCTAATCCACATCCTCTTAATCTTTCATTTCAACCATTTACATTTTGATTTTAGGCTTTAGATTTAATTTTTAAGGGAAAAATTGGTTTAGAAATTCGCTCACGGGGGTCCGTAGGTGCAACACGTGGCCCCTGTGGACCCTGACTTTTTTCTACAAAGTAAAAAGTTGTGGGTACGCACCTATTGCTTACAGCCCCTGCGGACCTATGCACTGTCTGTAAGTAGCGGGTGCAGACCCTGCGAAAAAGAATTTTAAAATTTATTTTTCTCCATTTTCGCCCAAAATTCTCTGAACAAGATTGTTCTAATATGTCTTTTTTGCATTATAGGACACTCAAAATGCTTATTTGGCGAGAACGCGAGCATGAGGATGTGGATCTTGCCGAAATAAATCATCCACCCACATTGGATGCATTGAGAGCATGCAAACTCTTTAAGTTCTGGGCCATACCTGGCATGAGGGCCCAAGTAGACCTCTTGTAATGGTTGGTAGACAGGGGAACATACAGGACCAGTGTTTCATGATTGGTGGCCACCAGCTCGAAATCGAGCTAGAGGACATATATTTTATGACCGGTTTGCCCAAGAGAGGCGAACGATTATCTCTTTTCGGGACTAGGCCAGGTGGCCAGTTTGTCGCTAGTCTCTGATTGGAGTTTTGCAATGGTCAAACAAAGGACAAACGGATTGATATTAAAACAATCGATCGTCCCAAACTTGAGGTTATTGCATTCACGGTTACCAGGCTATGTGGGAGTGCAACATTGCATATGGCTACTAGATCCCAGATGCAGATGGCTGTAGATTGTTATCGAGGCACCATATTCAACTGGTGCGAGGCTGTGTTGGTAAATGTAAAAGGCCAACTTACTAGAGCAAGGAATGGACATCTGAAAAACTTTGGATATGGTTTTCTCGTTGTCAGCTTTGCTCTAGAGAGGATCCCTATGCTAGCCCCACAACATCTTCCTGTTGATGCTGGTCTTCCTCGAGAGCCTAGGATAATGCGTTGGGTTTCTTTGATGGCTCGTCACCCTGAGGAGGGTTCAGAGGTTGTTCAATTTCCACCTGAGTATTTTTGTTGGTTGAGCAACCAAATTTTTCTGATTCAGGATTTTCCATATGCCGAGATGGATTATCGCGGTGACCCAAACATGATTCTTCCACTAAGAGAGCAGTGGGATGATTCAAGTAAAATCATTTTCAACACATTCTAAATTTTAATTAATTTTTTTGTTTTTTAAATCGTCCAAAACTGAAAATTAAAAGTTTTAAATGCAGATGTGGGTCCAGGATGACCAGCCGCCCTCCAGCCTTATGAGAGGAGTTACCCAACTGCAGCAGTACCATCCCCACAAAACCAATCTACAGAGATCCTGACCGATTTGGAGAATCATCTAGAGCGTTTGACAACAGATATTCTAGAGACTCACATAGATGATATTCCACTTAGGTTACAACGATATCTGATTGGAGTCTCAGGACCTTTTAGGAGGTTCTTTTGTAGGGTGGCCCGAGCAGTGGTTTCTTATCGTGATCATTATCAGGGATAGGATGATTGCTTTTGTAGACTCACATGACATTTTTGTCTTTTGTACTATCATTATTTTCCATCATAAGGTGTTTTTCAACCTATGATCGAAGACGATGTATATTTCGACACACTTCTTCTCTGCTATGATATATCATTATTACTGGCTTTCTCGTGTAACATGTTATTGAATGTTTTTAAATTTACTGTTTTGATTATTGCAAATGTCTATTTATCATATGAGAAGCAACCGCATCTGCTAACGTATTTAAATGTCTTGGAATATGCTGATATTCAATGTAATCAAATTCACATTCCAAGAGACGAACTCTCGAAAATAATCTTAATAACACTGGATTTCTAATGGCATAAACCCTATTAAGTTGTAATACAACGAGTTCAGAATCTAACTTAACAATCAAACTCAGAATCCCAAATGAGATGGATTTAGATAATAACTCAATCACTGCACTATACTCTGCAATGTTATTCGTTGTTTGACCGAGGCTTACCCCATGCATAGATACTAACTCATTAGAGGGTGAATAGATAAC
>APFE031386839.1:0-29578 GCA_000404065.3 Pinus taeda
ATAAACAACCCAGATTGATAATAAATAATTGTGTTAGTTTAGGTACATAAATTAGCTCAACATTTTGGCGCCGTTGCCAGGGAGGAAAATATCGGCATAGTCAATAGAGAGATAAAATCCAAAACAAACAAAAACATTAGTTACATTTCTTTTCTTTAATTATGTTTCTTTATGCCTAGATTTAGAGATCCTCAAGGTAGATTTATTAAAACCCCCCCACAAGTAGAGATAGGATCATCACACACACCAGTTACTGGTAATCCAATAATTGAGGAGTTGGTAGAAAAACAAAGAACTGGCCAAAGATTAACTTTGATTGAGAGGAAAACTTTGCTAGCTTGGGAAGCAAAACAAAAACAACCATCAACTTCAGAAAAACAAAAATAAATTATCAAAGGAAAACCACCTGTTTTTCCATCTGTAAGTCAACCTGACTTTGAACAACCTGAATTTTCAACCAAAATTGAAACAACTAAGTCAATGGCGGAAGAAGGACATGGATCTACTATCCTCACTCCTGAACAACGAATTGAGTATGAAAGACAACAAAGGGAATGGAGAAGGAAAAGAGTGGAGGAGGCAAAACAAGAATATGATTGGAAGATGGAAAATGATCGGAAAATACAAGAAGATGGTAGTGATCATGAGGCTACCTTTGGCTTTCCAATAGTAGACACAAGTGCAATATTAGGAGAAGAAGTGAAAATGAAAAATATTCCACCTTCTGTATTGCCAAATTTCTATGGAATGTCCACAGAAGATCCCGATGCTTTTATGTTCGAATTTTGATATTTTATGTAGAACATATGGGTATACTGATGACATCCATAAACTTCGTCTTTCTCCTGCAACATTGAAAGCAACAACTTTAAAATGGTTCATGGGTTTAGGAGAACAAACAATAAATTCTTGGGATGACATGCGAAAAGTCTTCCTTAAAAAATATCAAGCTTATTGTAGATCTAGAGATTCCAAGGAAGATGTTTTTAGAATGACACAACAAGAAGATGAAAGTTTATAGGAATATTTGGAAAGATTTGCATATAATCTACAAAAATTTAAACAACACTCTTTAAATCAGGACACCATTCGAACAATCTTTCTCAAAGGTGTAAGGGATGAATACCTTGACATTTTGAATGTAATGGGTAAAGGAGACATTTCAAATCTGCCATTCGAAAAAATTGTTGAGTTATGTCAAAAATATTCTAGAGGAATATCAAAAACGGGAAAGAGAGAAGTAAGTTCAAAAGCAGCAAAGTCAGCTGCAGGAGGGATCACAAGAGCTGAAATAGGGAGTTTATTGGAAAACTTCAAAATAGACCTCTTAAGTACATTAGGAACAGAAGTGGATGTTCTTAAGGAAAACAAGAAGAAATAGGAACAAGAACAAGCTTTAGCAATCATTTGTTCCAAATGTAGGAAGAAACACCCATTGAGAGAATGCCCTTTGGATAGTATCCAGGTATGTGGTCTTTGTACAGAAAATCATTCCACATAAAACTATCTAAGATTGAAAGAATTACAAATGAATTCAATGGAAGAAGTGCCAGGTATAGAAGGTTTTTATTATGTAGCACCTCGAAGACCATGGCAACCTAGGATGCCTCAACAAACTCCACAACAATTCCCTCAGCAAAATTACCTCTATCCACCTCAAAATATTTGGACTCCTCCAATGCCATGGCAAGCTTGGCCTCCACAACAACCTGCACAAGGTTGGAGAGGATATGGTTATGGAAACCCTCAACAGTATCAACAACATTACCAGCAACAATACCAACAGCCATTTTCATATCCACAATATCCACCATCCATGCCATTTCCGCAACAAAATTCTGCATATCCGCCATCCATTCCATTCCAACAGCAGAATCCACCACCATTGTTGACACAACCACAACAGTTACAGCTACCCTCAAACCAACCCATACCAACTCAATTACCAGCCCAGCCAGTGGCAAATCTGAATAACAAAGTGGACAAGTCTGCATACACTGTAGAGGAAGCAACATATTTTCCGACTTATTCTATTCTTCCTCTAAATGATGTCCATTTAAGGTCTGGCAAAGTGCTTAAAAAGGATTCTCCGCTAATTGTAGAAGGAACAACTGAACAAGGAGAATCACCTGAAGCATCACAAACTGAAATATAAGTTCAGAAAGGGAAATCGATTACAACTCAAACACCACCTTATCCTGAAAGGTTAGTGGAATAACCAAAAGAAATAACCCTTCTTGAATTTGATATTTTAGATGAATTAAAAAATGCTTATGTAAAAATTCCTTTGTTGAAGGCAATTAAAGAAATACCAATATATGCTAAAACAATAAAGGAATTATGCATTAAGAAATCAGGGAAAAAGACAAAGGATCCCACTACAATCCAAGTCATTGGTAAGCTAGCAAGCCTCATGTCTACACAAACTACTGTAGAAAAATATGTTGATCCTGGTATCCCTATGGTTACTATATCAATAAATAATTTCTCAGTACCAAATACATTAATAGACTTGGGTGCAACTATAAATGTAATGACAATGGAGACAATGAAAATTCTGCAATTAAACAACATTAGATCAACTTCTACAATCTTAGAACTAGCAGACAGATCTAAAGTTGTTCGGGAAGGAATATTAGAAGATATCATAGTCTCTTTGGATTCATGGGAATATCCTGTTGACTTCCTTATCCTGCAACCAAAAACAAATCTGGGAGGACATCCTCTAATCTTAGGCACACCATGGTTAGCTACCGCTGATGCCTTTATAGGATGCAGATCAGGAAGCATGATTATTTCACATGGAGATGAGAGGAAACATATTGCTCTTTATTCACCTGCACAATCAACTTCTTTAGAATCAATACTTGAAACTCAAGAAAAACAACAAACTAAATCAGTTTTAAGTATAAATCAATTCTTTGATTTTGGAGAAGAGGAAGAGAATGAAGACTTAATGGATCTTTTCATTTCGGAACCAAGTATTTCAGAGCAGCTTAGAGAAGTCCAATATGAAGTTGCAAGTAACCTTTTGAATCAATGTTTCCAGGAAACTTGTACTATTCAAAACTTGTGAAATTCTTTTATAGACATCTTTCCTGTAAACACAATTTCCAATCCAACACTAAAAACAATTGAGGTATATCCTGGAAAACATTTAAATATTGTTAACCAGTTGCAATCAAAACAAGAACAAGAGGTAATTGCATTACTACAAAAATACTCAAAAGCATTTTCCTGGGATTATACCGATATGCAAGGAATCCATCCTAGCACATGTATCCACCACATCTATACAGATGATAAACTTAAACCTGTAAGACAACCTCAAAGACGAATGAATCCTATGATGAAAAAAATAGTGAAAGAGGAACTGCAAAAACTGTTAAATGTTGGATTCATCTATCCTATTTCAGATAGCCAATGGGTTTCTCCACTGGTTATTGTACCAAAGAAAAATGGAAAGTGGAGGGTATGTGTAGACTATTGAGAATTAAACAAAGCTACACTAAAATATCATTTTCCTCTACCATTCATTGACCAGGTGTTAGACTCTTTGGCTAGAAAGAAATTCTTCTCTTTCTTCGATGGGTTTAGCGGATACAACCAGATTAGAACAGCAACAAAAGACCAAGACAAAACAAAATTTACTTGCCCATGGGGAACCTATGCATATAATGTTTTGCCATTTGGTTTATGCAATGCACCTGCAACTTTTCAAAGAGCAGTGCTTGCGATATTTGCTGATCTAGTCCATGAATGTGTAGAGGTTTACATGGATGACTTCACAGTTTATGGAAACACATATGATGATTGCCTCAACAATGTTGAGAAAGTATTGAAAATATGTATAGAAACAAATTTGTCATTGAGTAATGAAAAATGCTATATGATGTTCACAGAGAGTATAGTTCTGGGGCACCATATTTCTGCCTTAGGAATTAAGGTGGATCCAGCCAAAATCCAAGTTCTAGTTAACCTGATGCCACCTACAACACAAAAGGAGGTAAGGAGTTTCTTGGGCTATGCAGGCTATTATAGACGATTTATTGAAAACTTCAGTAAAATAGCTCAGCTTCTGTTTAAACTATTAGCGCGAGATGTTGAATTTCAATGGACAAATAGTTGTCAAAATGCATTTCAAATTTTAAAAGAAAAATTGTCAGTGGCACCCATTCTCCATGGACCAAACTGGTCTTTGCCATTTCATATTCCCACTGATGCATCAGATACTGTGATAGGTGCCTCTCTTGGACAGAAAGAGAGCTATTTCAATTATGCAATATACTTTATAAGTAAAAATCTAACACCTGCAGAATTGAACTACATAGTCATAGAGAAAGAAATGTTAGCCGTCATACATGCGGTAAATAAATTCAGGTACTATATAACAGGATATCAAGTTTTCATTCACACAGATCATTCAACAATAAAATACTTGATGAATAAACCCATCACCAATGGAAGAATCACAAGATGGCTACTGTTATTGCAAGAATTTAATATCACAATACAAGACCGGCCAGGCAAAGAAAATCAACTGGCTGACCTTCTGTCCCACATACAATCACCTGACGACCAAAACCCAGTTGTAGACAACTTTCCAGACGAACATATGTTTGCCATAACAGTAAAAACACCATGGTTTGTAGACATTGCAAATTACTTGTCATCTAGAAAATTTCCAACTCAATTCACTAACAAGCAAAGAAAGAAAATTGTTAGAGAAAGTTGTAGGTATAGCTCGGTGAATGGTGATTTATTTTATACTGGTTCAGATCTAATGATTAGAAAATGTGTGCGTGAAGATGAAATATTAGACATTCTGAGAGCATGTCATGATGAACATGTGGTGGTCATTTTGCAGACAAACGAACAGCATATAAGGTGCTGCAATTGGGCTATTACTGGCCATCTGTCTTCAGAGATTCTAAGGCATATGTCAAGCAATGTGACAATTGCCAAAGAACAATGAGACCAATCATATCCGATGAGATGCCGCTCAAGCCACAAGTCCTCATTGAGCCATTTGAGCAGTGGGAACTTGATTTTGTTGGACCTATTAGTCCACCATAAAATGGGAAGATGTACATTCTAGTATGCATGGACTATGTAACCAAATGGGCGAAAGCCAAAGCAGTGAGCAGAGCAACAGAAGATACCGTGGTCACCTTTCTCTTCGAAGAAATCTTTGTAAGATACAGAGTACCTAGACAGATTGTAATAGATCAAGGAACACAATTTACATTAAAGCTGGTACGGGATCTGATAGAGAAATACAAGATCAAACACAGGAAGTCTACACCATATCACCCTCAAGCAAATGGTCAGATAGAATCCACAAATAAAGTCCTAGAAAATATCATGACTAAAACAGTACAGCTGAACGGAAGAGATTGGTCTGAAAAGTTAAAGGATGCAATATGGGCCTACAAAATCACATGGAAGAACACAACTGGTTTTAGTCCATACCAGTTGGTCTATGGAAAAGAAGCATTATTGCCTATAGAATTTTAGATACAAACATATAGATTAGCAGCTGAAATAGGATTGGACCTGACTGAAGCACAACAACAGAGGATCATGGAATTGAACCAATTGGATGAGCATCATCAACAAGCTATAGAACATACTACATTAGTGCAACAACAAAGAATGAAGTGGCACGACAAATATATCAAAACAAAGACATTTCACAAGGGAGACTGGGCCTTACTGTTTGACTCCAAATTCAAAGACTTCAAAGCAAAGTTTACGACACACTGGCTCAGCCCATATGAAATTGAAGAATTTTTTTATAACGGAGCAGTAAAGATCAAGACAATTGACCAGGACTCCACCTCATTTGTCGTGAATGGACATAGGCTCAAAGTTTATAATAGGCCTATCAGTAAGGAAGCATTCATGAAACAACTGGTAGAAGAAAAAGAACTGGAAATTATGGCACAACCATCTTCCAGTTTGGAAAATGAATAAAAAATAAAAAAAATAATGAAAAAAAAAAAAAAAAAAATGTATATACAAAAAAAAATATAAAAAAGGAAAAAAAACATAAAAAATAATTTGTTTGTTGGTGAAAACCAGGCAACTGGCACCAAGCAAACACAAATTGATAGGGGAAAACGAGGGTAACTTGGACTCTATGAATTATATATTCTTGTTCTACTGTTCTCACAAAATTTCAATGCAGGAACTCTCCACAACTGACTTGAGGACAAGTCAAAACTTCAACAAGGGAGAGCATTGCATCAGAATTTTAGCTGGAAAGCTGAGGTATTGATAGAACTTGTATTGTCAACATAGGAACCTGAAGCAAGAAATCATTGCAGCTGGACCTAAAGAGACCTGTCAATGGCAACACAACATGTACATATTCCATAAGCATTGCAGAGGGACTTGATTCAAGATCAAGACATTATTGCAGAGGGACCTGAGTCAAGACATTATTGCAGAGGGACCTAAGTCAAGACATTATTACAGAGGGAACTAAACAATTCAAGAAATGGAGCATGGAGAACAAGGAGCAGCAATAAAAGTTTACTTTTAATCCATCTACAACATTTTGATTCCATTCCACTTGTACAAACATCATCCAAGGGAGTATATGTATAGTCATTTTGTGCTTGAAATTCAAATTTTTTTTAGAAATTTGTAGTCTTTGATCAAGTTGAAGTTAGTACCTGAGGATATTCATTAACATTCATATCCTATATTCCTTATACATATCCTATCACCCATATACATATTCCACTTCATTCATACACATTCCCTATACATATTCCCTATAACCCTAAGTATTTTTATTTAGAAGCAAAGACCCAGCTAGGACAACTTTTTCCACCTGCACATACAAATCAAGCATTAGTATGGTGATGATTTTAAACATGACCTAAGATGGTCATTTTAAAATCATAAAGGTGTGCATATAAGACAAAGCAAATAGTGCACTATATCAAACTATATATCATAGTTTGAATTAAGGAGTGCGCTATATCAAACTATATACCATAGTTCAAATGAGGAATGCGCTAAAGTCATTTATATAAAACGTAACGCACATATGGCATAAGGGTAATGTATATGGTACCGGGGAGCATAACATATGGTATATGATATAAGTGAAGGCATAAAAATGTGGCGCACAACATATGGTATATGTTAAAAGTTATAAGCGAAGGATAAAAGGCGCATATGGAATGCAAACATATGAAATGGCCGCGCGCAAACCATATGGCACGACTATAGGTATTGTGGCGGGGTAGTGAAATATCATTGCAATACCAAGCACACGACGGTGGCCATAATGGAAAACACAAACAGCAATGAATAAACGTTCCCCCGAAACAACAACCGACCAACACGCAGGCACGAGCTCAACACGGTGGCATGGTAACGGTTTGTCATTGGGTAGTAGGAGTAATGTGCATACCAGCAATTTCAAACAATAATTTGGGCCATCCTCATGACACAGTCGGGCGACTGGTCAATAGGACACCATACCTCTCCAGCACCAATGAAAAATGTGCGCAGTACACCATGAAAACGGTCATAAAATGAACAACGGTTCTTGCACATTCAACCATGTTCCTCATTGCAAAAACAAGCTCAGAGCGATGGTGTTTGGCGCTGTGAGATGGTAAAAGGGAATTGAAACAGGCCAGGGGCGATATAAGAAGTGAAATTGCCCGAATTTAGTGCTGAAGGATCGAGATTCAGTCAGGTAACAGTGAAGTTTATTTACGCTTGGCGACTGTGGGATATGTGTGTGATTGCTTGTCATTAACTGTTAAATCCTTTGCGTTGCCACCAGTCTAATTGACCTAAGTGATAGGGATTTGGAGCGTCGGTTTACACTCCACACGCTCGTTGACAACCAGGTAACGCTACAAACCCGTGTTATCTCCAGTTGACAGCACTTAAGGATATGTTGATAGGATTTGATGCGTTAATCCTGTTATAGAAAGCATTAGTTAAACAAGCGCAGCATTTAAAGTCTAGACATATTGCATGCAAAACACATTAAAGGGTTTAGGATCGTATGTGGAATGTGGTGCATTAAAAACGGAGTGTTAGTTCGTAAAACAGGGGAGGCAGAGTCCATGTTATAGCGCCGAGGGTTGTTTAAATGCGCACTGTTGACTGATTAACCATCGTTTCAATTACACACCCTTTGTTGCGCGCTGTCAACTGTGGATGCATGATATATTTGTGGTCGCTGTTACGAACGTTTATGTTCCTGTGCGTGTTGATTGAGTTCAATTTGAACCAGAACAGGGGATCGAATGCCTGAATGCCTAAGGACTGATATGTCATGTGAAGTTTTGGTTGCCAAAAGGAGTCAGATTGTTGAGCCATTTGAAAATGCTGTGTTTATATTTGGCCGAGAATATATATACAGTTTTCAATCTTTCATTGTGAGGCCGAGAGTTTTTTTCGCACATTTGGTTGAGGCCAAGAGCCTTTTTGCATTTTTGTGGTTTTTATGATGAGTTTGCAAGCATATTTTCCAAAATTTTATGCTACAGTCGAATGTCTTTATGCAAATGTTTTTGCTTAGGACGAGAGCATTTTGAAAATTTTGTTTTGATAATGAGGCCGCAAGCATAATTCTCCAAAATTTTATGATACAGTTGAGAGTCTTTTTGCAAATGTTTTTGCTTAGGTCGAGAGCATTTTGGAAATTTTGGTTTTCATGATGAGGCCGAGAGCCATACTCTTCAGTTTTTTTTTTTTTTTTTTTTATACACAGTAACATCATGGTTTGATTTTGGGCGATGGGCATACATGGATACTATTGCATGTGTATTTAATTTTCAAGAACAGATATCAACATATTAACAGGAGGTATACAGGTGTTTGTTTGCATTGAACAGGGAATTAAAACAGTTCTTTTGCAAAGGAAAGAATATAACAGAGGTTAAGGAAGTCAGAGTTAAGTTGAGTCAGAGGAGGAAGGTAAGATTCTTTGCTTCCAGAATTTCATTTTAAAAGAACAATAGTCATAAATTTTTATTGTTGAGATGAAATTAGTAACAGCAGAAGCATACATTGATTGGTTTACAGAAACAATGACAACCCGAGTAGAGCCAAAATTTCAGATAGAAAGCTGGGGGAAAGAGACTATAGAAAAACTTTATCAGGCAGGGATGATAGGATTTTTACAAAAATTTGATGGCCATTTTGAGGAGATAACCAAGGACTTTATAAATAATTTCAGTCAGGACCAGACTCGAGTAGGCAAAGTCATTATTCCGGTAACCCAAGAATACTTGTCCAAAGCCTTAGATTTGCCAATGATAGGGGATAAGTATTACAAAGGCCTACACTTCAAGGAGAAAGTGTGGACATTCTTCCTTGAGAAAAACTGGAAGGGGACATTTGATAGGACAAAAGGGATACCCAGGGAATGGTTTAATGAACCATAGGGTGAATTGGTCTTGTTCATCCAAAAGTTCTCGACTTGTGATCGAGGATATAGCATTGCCCACTTGTATCATGTCAAACTTCTACAACACATCAAAGGGGAGGATAGGATTAATTTACCATATTTCCTATATAGGAGCCTTTTGAGAATGATTGAAACAGTAAAACAAGAACACAGGCCTAAAGCAGGATAGATTTACCATCAAGGATTAATCAAAATCTTAGTCGAGTATCAGGTGAGATCATGGGGCATAGTGTGGAGAGAATTCAGGTCAAAAAATCATTTTACTGAACAGATTATTGAGGCATAGGACAAAATAGAACAGGAAAACAAAAGCTTGATGAATTCCCCCTTGTATCCAAGAACAAGAGCTAGAAATATGGCCATGCATGAAACTGAAATATCTGTTATGTCTATTCCTAGAAGGTTTAGGAATAAGAGTCCCATTGACTTAGACAAGGAAGAAGCATATTCTCCAAGGAAACAAGAAGAATATGACATTGCACAAGAAGTCCTTGAAAGGGATTCCACATATGATGATGATGCAGCAGCAACATCATTAATGAAAACAACACAAGATTTTGAAAAGGAAATCAATTTGGCCAAAATCCAGGACTTAACTGATCAATTGGAAATTAGCAAAATCTTGGAAAAGCAATTAACAAAAGAAAACAAGGCACATAAGAAGGACAATGCTAAGTTTATCAAAACAAATGAAAAGTTAAAAGAATAATTAGGCAGACTGAAATGGAGAAATGAGCTACTTTCTAAGCAAGCATTTAAATGGCTAAAGGACAAAAATATGTGGTAGGCAAAATATGAGAAACAGAAGGTTAAAGCAGCTTTGTTTAAGGAAAGGCATGAATCAGGATTGGATTGTTTGGGCAGGGAAACATCTACAGGTACAGCATCTACAGAAGGCAGAGGATCCAAGAGGAGCAAGCAAGCATGGGGACATGCTTGATGATAAGCAAGGGAGAGATGTTGGGCCTTAGTTTTGGTCTTATTTTGCTCTAAGAAACTTACTTAACCATCTATTTATCATCCATTTTCACTTCATTCATTCCATTTTGATGTATATTTGATATCCATTTAGGTATTTAGCTTTAATTTGTCAATTTCTAAAGTTTTTATAAAAGTTTGATTTTAAGTGCAAATTTGGCAATTTCAGAAATTCCCGTAATCACTCTATGGTTGATATGGATGCAGGTCACTTGAGCACGAATGGGATACATGAATGGAAAGCTTGGGAACTAGGACCAAGCCACCTATGCTTGGTTCCAACAGAACGAGCTTTATTAGGTATATTTGGAGCTAGTCAATCATGACTAGTCATCCAGAAATCCCATCTAAATATGGCAGTTTTGGGATTCCATGATATTGGTCATATTTCTTGGGATGAGGGTAGTGAATTCGACTTGGATAGATGGATTAGAGTATATGGGTTTGTTAGAGTGAATGTATATCAGTTTGTTTCATGAGACTCCTTATTTAAGAGCCACAACTTTGATGGCTCATACATTGACTTATTATACTTTCATGCTGTGATACTTTTGTTTTGAGGAATTAATTGGAAGACTTGTGCTATTCTCATTTTGTTGTTCAATGCCATGGATGTGTAATTGATTTAAGCTTCTAATATCACTTCTCAAGTGTGCAAGGCAAGGGTGGAGGGCCCCCATTCCAAGCTAAGTACACTTCATTGTTAACTAGTTTTATTTCGTGTAATTTGTTTAGTGTAGAACTGGTTTTTCAAAGCTTTATTTCAGATTGCTTTATGATTCATGAATGGTATTTGATTTCTTTAGTTATTATCTGATCCATCACTTTATTGAGTTGAAGAAACACAAGTTTCCAAGTTGAATATCTCTTTTGCTAAAATGATGAATTACAACTAGTTTCTTTGATTTGCATGCAAGTGGTTTTTATTATGATTTTGAGTATTGAGATGAAAACTTATGATGAAATACTTTATGTGTCTCTTAAGTTAAGAGCTTATTTCATTGACAATTTATCCATCTCAAGTTCTTGATTTTAATCTCTAATTCATTAAGTGATAGTTGAGGCAAAGGTGGACTTCTTGAGTCAAGAACCATCTCAATATTTTTCCTCTACTGTAAACAAGTTGAATTAGAGTTATAGGATGTATTGCTTTTGAATAAATTAACTTTCAAGGTTTGATTATATCTGATCTTCACAAATAGTGAAATTGCCTCAAAGCATAAACAACCTGGATTGATAATAAATAATTATGTTAGTTTAGGTACATAAATTAGCTCAACACCATTCACTGTCAGAGATGGGATAGATGAATCCTGTATCCAACAACTTTTGCAATTCTTCTATGACAATGTCCTTAAGGGCTGGATTCATCTTCCTTTGAGGTTGCCCAACTGGCTTACAATCTTCTTTAATATAAATCTGATGAGTACAAACTGAAGGGTGGACTCCCTTCATCTCCTTATAGCTCCAAGCAAAAGCATCCAAGTGATTTTTAAATAAGCTACACAGTTCTTTCTTCTGAGAGGTGGATGGGGATGAGTTGATCTTCAAAGTTTTGTATCGGGCGAATTCCACATTTTTAACTCGAAGAGATGTCGGATCAGCCACACAGAGATCAAATAAAGGATTCGCTCGGGTTTCTTCCACCAGTTCTTCTAAGGTCAACACACTGGGGGGTGGATTCTGAATCAAGTTTTCAATAAGATCATCCTCAGTTTGTGGACCCCCATGGTAGCTTCTACTAGATACAATGGTGCGGAATAGATTTCATCCTCATCTTCCTCCTCCAACTAGAGAGGTAAATCATGTTCTAGTAGAGGTTGGGTAGGAGGATAGAGGACTAGTTGTTTGGACATATGCCCATTCTTGATTGTCATGTTCCCAGCTCGACAACTGATCTAGGCATCTGCCGTAGCCAACCAAGGTCTTCCCAAGATGAGAGGATACCCAGTGAGCTCTGCCTTTGGCTGGAGAACCAAGAAATCAACAGGGTACTCCTAGGAATCAATAAATACCATTACATCTTCCATAATCCCCTCAGGGGTCAAGGTGGAGTGGTCTGCTAACTGCAGTATTGTTGAGGCCTTTCTTAGGGAACCTTGAAGGTTGAGTTTGAGCATAGTGTCCCTAGTCATCACATTAATGGCAGCCCCTAGATTAATAAGGGTATGGAGGATCATGGTGCCATTGATGTGGACATCAACTGCAGGACTCCTAGGCTCTAGATATTTCAGACAAATCACTTGCCCCAACATCAGGTTGGACAATTGTCTTATGACATTGGTAGTTGTGGCATCTCTCTTGCACCTACTTGGGTTCCTGAAGCGCTTCTCCTTGATCATCTTGTTGTGTATAGGCACATCCTTTATGGCTTGGAGAACTGGTATCTTTACACAACTATTTCAATTCTCCTAGAATTTCAGTTTCTTCTGGGGTCAGTTGTGTGGTTCCAGTTAGTCTCTCAAGAAAGGGTGGAGTGACTTTTGGTTCACTTTCCTATTTTTCTTCCTCATCCTCCTTAGGAGGAGGTTGGCTATATGGGAGAACCTTCCCAAATTGTAGGTTAATCTCCTGAATCTCCACAACATAGTTCGGGCATGATGTTTCTCCACTATATACCTGTTGGGCCTATCTGTTGTTAGGGTTCCAGTTTGGTTGAGCAGGTATTTGGGGTGGTCTTGGTGGAGTAGGAGGTAATGGTTGTGATTGAGTAGGTGGTGGAGGCAAAAGAGTGGGAGGAGAGTTATATTGGGGCCTCCACCCCTGATGAGGTGCATTCCACTGAGGTTGTGGCTAATCATAAGAGTGAAATGAGTGAGCAACTGGCAGAGCCTGGTACTGAGGAGGATATGACCAAAGAGTGGGTGTGGACCAAGAAGGATGAGCAAGGGGACCCCAAGAAGGCATGGAAGTGGCTTGGTTGGGATTGTAATAGTTCTAGGATGTCCCTTGCATTCCCTGCTGGTAAGATCTGGGTCCATGTGGCCTCCTTTGGTTCATGAATAGAGTGGTTCAGTGGCTCCTTCAACCCCCTCATATGTAGCTTTGATTCTGGGCAAGGAAGGGCACTGGCTCATAGGATGGTCTTCTTCACAAACTACACACACCTCTATAGAGTGGAATGGATATTCATTCCTAGGATGCTTTCTAGTGCACCTAGGACAAAAGATGGCCAAAGCCCTCTCAGATTCCTCTTGTTTCCTTTTGATATGTAAGGTATCCATTTGTATGGAAATAATCTGCCTCACCTCACTCTTGAAATATTCCAGCCAATTCTCAAGTTCATTTCTAAGATATGAACTAGATGAGGATGCACTGGCTAAATGATGACTTCCCCTACCTCTCTTTCTAGCTAACCTAGAATGGTTTCTAAACATAGACTTTATGTCAACATAAGTTAGTTTGATAGATGTCTCCCCCAGCTAGCAAATGGAAGGTATCTAGAAGGTCTTGAGGGACTCCTCTGAGCGGAACCAACTTCAGAGATTCAGGGTCAAGTGTGCACCTAGCCCTTTTATAACTGAGTTGAAACCTTTCTTCATAATCTTCTAAAGATTCATCACTTCCCATGGTTATTCGAAAGATTTCTTCCTTGGTATCCTTTGACCTACAGTAGTCCCAATATTTTTTGTTAAAGGCTCGCTGCATCTGAGCCCAAGTTGTGATATTATTTACTGGTAACGCCATGAACCAGCGGAAGGCTGCATCCTTCAGCTTGGAAGGAAATAGTTTCAAATTTTTCTTTTCTTCTACATAGTCATGGGTTCGACAGAGGACAGAAAATTCAAACAAGAAGGTATCAGGATCTTCGGTAGTCAGTCCATGGTAGTGAGATAAGGCCGAGGGGCTTATGTTTTTCATTTTTTTGTCCCCATTGGTCTCTCGGATAGGAAAGGAACCTTCTATTGTTTCCCCATTTCCTCTAACGTTTCTATTTTCAGCCATGGTCTCAGGAGGAATGGTTTCTTTCTCTTCTTCTATTATATGATCTTTGTATATCTCTGGAGGTTCACCTATAGGTTCTTTTGGATAACTATCACCAAAGAAGATAGAAGGGTGAGTTAGTGATGTGGTGGGGGTGTTGGGTTCTCTGTTCCTACGAGGCATGAAAGGAAATCTCTTTTTTGGGTGAGTTTTTGTTTCTTTTTCTGCTTGTACCTGCAAAAACTGAAATGGATTGAACAACAACTTGCAACTAACTAAAATGAATCTACTTTGCTGAAATGAAATTGCAGAATTGAAATGGAAGCAGGAAATGTCTAATCTACATTTTTTGAAATGAAATTTCAAAATTGAAATGAAAGCAGGAAATGTCTAATCTATGCTCGCTGAAATGAAATAGAAAAATTGAAATGAAAGTAGGAAATGTCTAATCTACTTTTGCATAATTGAAATTTCAGAATTGAAATGAAACAACTACTCTACGTTTGCTGAAATAAACTACTTAGCAGAATGTTGTAGTAAAAAAGAGAAGAAAAGCAATAATCACAAAATAATCTGATGCTTCCCCAGCAACAGTGCCAAAAAAGAGTGGTGAGCTCTAGTATTATAGCAATAATGCTACAACTCTTGGGGCTTCCTTCTTTAGTTTTATCAACCCAGTAGTTTGTAACAAAGTTGGAAGCGACGGTGTTGTATGCATAAGTACTAACTCTTACTGTAGGTTGTCACTTGATCAGTTGGCACAAGTTTGCTAGGAGCTTAAGTTAACTTCTATGAGTTCTCAGAAGAAGCTTTTATTGCGATGGAAAAAAGCTAATCTCTAGAGGGGTGATTCTATTTGCATAAAGAGAAGGAAAATTGAAATGACGCACAAACCCTAACAAACCCTAGCAAGCCCTAGTTGTGCAAGAAAAGAGATGGAAACTACTAAAATGGGTGACATGGACTACTGAAAAGGAAAATTGCATTTATTCAAGCTACTTCTGAAGAGAGATGAGAAGGAATCATCTTTTTGTACTTTTAAGTATTTTTATGTGAAATTATTATGCTTATGGTTTGACTGGTTGTGACTATGGAGAGGTTCGGTGGCAAACAAAGATGGAGTTGGCTTTTGTAGATGGTGAGGAAGGTGTGGAGAGATCCTAAGAAGTCCCTGGTACCCTTCTGGAGACTTCTATTGTGATCAAACTTCAAAAAATCACTCGCATGAACTTCTACAGGAGGCTGCAGGGGATCTACAGGAGGTTCTACAGGAGGATCTACAGGAGGAGGCCGAAAGTGGTTTTTGAAGGTTTGGAGGTGGAAAAATGATGGGAAAAGGGAAATGAAAGTTGGATAAAGGTTTTGAGGGGTCTAGGACTCTGTCAATGAATATCAAGAATGGAGGAGATGGTTGGATTTGTTCAAAGGGCAAGAAAGCAACTTTGTCAAAAATGCAGAAATTAGGGCAGATTGGCGAAATGTTGTGGAAGAGTGGAGAAATCTCTGAGAGATGAGCTAGTACATGTTGTGTTATGGAGGAATGACAAGCTGGGATGTTCTACGAGAAATATGCACACTTACTTCTCAAAACTGACCAAAGCAAGAACCAAAAAACAAAGTTTTGTCTACTTTAACCTAAAATCTGACCTAAAACTAGAAAAATGTTGAACAAAAATTTATGAACAGAAAACTATTCAAGGAAACCATGGTAAATGAATGTGAAATTATCTAATCATGTGAATCCAAACTAATATCAGCTTCTCCAACTCAAAATATCACACTAGCAATTGCATTGGAAGAGCAAAGATTGTGTTTTTCGTGGCAGCAGTAGTGCCTTGACATCAAATCATGGTCCCAAGGAGGGAAAAAGGAGATCAAGACCTACTGGTAGCCTTTCTGGATCTTTTCTTATTACTGCAGCAAACTACTAAAGCAACTAGAAGCAAGAAAAACTATTCTAACCATCAAAAGCAACCTAATTTAACAAAGATTTAACCTAAACAATAGAAAATATCTTATGAATGCAGGAAAAAGCATATAAATACACAAAGGAAGTTCTAGGCACTTGGGTTGGGCCCTAACCCAAGAGCTTCAACCCTCTAGAAAAGATTAGTGCTGGTTCAAAACTAGATTCACCTTCATTGATCAAAAAATAATAGCAGTCACATCACAAAACTGTCTTCAAAAAGAGCTCGAAAATGAGCTGAGTACAAGGCTGCACAAAAGTGAGAAAATAGACTATGAAATGGCTAACCTATTGAGGCTTGAAGCCTTCTTATTTATACAAGTGGGGACTCCCAATAGTCCTCCTAAACTTAAGGAACTTGGCTGCCCAAAACTGAAGATAACAGCAACCCTACTAGACTTGCTCGGTTGCCCCGTGGAATCATCATTGTGGGCCTTTGTACTTCGAGCTGTTGATGGAGAACTCAAGGAAGGGGTCATTAATGAAGAAGACACCCGTCTTATAAGTCCTCAGCCATGTTTCCTTGAGTTTGGCTACCATTATGCTCATAAATGCCCCGTCCTTGTCTAAAATGGTCCAAAAAATATGCAATAAACACTCAGTAGACTATGTGGCAAAGTGACTATCCCCATTCACTCTATTGACATAAATATATTCCAATACATACACAAAACTATTGAGAATGGGAGATTAAATGGAAATAATATGCATAATGAACCCATATAGTTACCCATTTCTAGGGCTCATCACTAATCATGAAGGAAAGTGGAAAATACCACCATCCAACCCAACAAAAACAACATGATCATGAGGACTATAACATCCTCTGCGCACACTCTGTATGTAACACTTTCAAATCACTGCTCAATCCTCACATCTCCATGCAAGTAGACATGCCAAAACCAATGCAACGCATCATCCATATACAAATTTCCTGCAACCAAACATGCATGTGCTAACCAACTTTCGTGCAACCCATGCTACTAGGTTGACATCAATGTCAACCAACAACACATCTACAACACTGCAACACACATCAATTCCAGCAATCTTCCCCTTTCGCGTCAATGGAAACCCCAACTGAAACAACCATTTGAAACTGTCCTCTAAAAATTGATCTTCATCCTCACATTCTCCCCCTCTGAAATCAATGGCAAAGGGATAGACATGTCAAGGAAAAATTCTATATGCTAATCTCCATGCAATGGGATACTTCAACAAAAGCATAAAATATACTCAAAAAACCATATGCAAGTGATGAACAGTGGGATACAGTACTGAAAACTAGGAATAATAACAACATTGCCCACATAACTGAAAAAATATGTGCAATAAACTCTCCCTCGACACAAACTATGCAAAATGAACAACACACTAGAGTAGCAATATGAATCTCCTATCAACAACAAAATCCATCTAATATAGTAGCAATAGATTAATCACCAACACGTAAAAGCATCAACATAAATATGTGACCAACTATCAACAACAACTCTGACAAACTCTATAACAGTAGTAGCATATATCCAACCAACTCTAAAATAACAACAACGAATACATCCTCTCGATAGTGTACTATACCGCAGTAGAAAATTGATACATTAGCAGCAACAATGACTATCTTGAAGCAACATCTCTCACTCCTATCTCAATCGGTAGCTATAACATCCTCTAAGGAAACCATGGGGTAGAAAATACATGACTAAAAGATCACAATATCATGAACAACCATATTCCATTTAATGCAAACATATTCATGGAATAATGTGAGCTCATATATATATATATATATATATATATATATATATTATATATATTATATATATATATATATATATATATATATATATATATATATATCATTGTTAATGCCTCCTTTCCATATGCAAGAGGTCACTCCACATGGACCAATGGTTATGAACAAATGATATGAAATAGAATACAGGGTTTCATAGACTTATTACATGGCCATAAAATATGATATATGACTTTACAATGACATCAATAAGCCTATACATATGGTTGAACCATGACTCACGTGACTCTCTCTAAATGCATACATGACTCTAGATGTCCTACTATGATATGTATGAGTGTGCACATGAATAATACATGAAATACATGGCTGTTCGAACACTAATAACAAGTCATACACATTTGCACCAACTCTCATGGCTCTTAACTCTAAGCACGATACATACATGAAATGATACTATGATTGTCATAAAATCCTCTCATCAATGCATGTCTAGTACAATGTCACAATCCAAGTTCCTAGAGAATATGATTAGGAACATGTCCTCTTCATAGTAGTAAGATAATGAAAATATATATCATATAGAGACATCTGTCAGCCTCTCCAAATGACCGACCATAAATCAACATCTCATTAGAAGCATTCAGTAACTTATAAAAATGCATAGTGTCACACCAAAAGGCATATATCAGCAGCATCATGACACCTCTTTTCAACATGTAATGCCTCATAGTAGTAGTGTCAATAACCAAAAACACATAACAACCCTCAATATAAATTCATAGAAACAATAACAGCCATCATATGGAGCATGAATTTATGCAATATAAATTGTACTGACAATAGTAATATGCACATAACGATGTGGTGGTAGTATCAATACATATCACATCAACAACCATACTCATAAATATAACCATCATGCATCAAAAAAAAAATGATCAACAACACCATATGTAGCAGCAAAAACAACATGAAAAACATCCATCATGAACAACTTCTATATTTTCTACATATAAGCTGCAAATCTCTAACGCATGAATGGAAGTAGCTATAACCATGCATGGCATCATCAACCCAAAATCATATTCCAAGTAAACTTCATGTCAACTCATATAGGCAATATATAATCCATGCACAACTAAGTTTCAAGGTCCCGCGACAACGTCATGTCAGATAGACACATAGCATGGAACATATAGTAAACTCCTCCAAGGAACAATGATGCCATCAAAACCATCAAAATAATGGAAGCATATAAAGTTCTCCACCTGAACATGTGCCATCACATTTTATCAAGCTTCCCTCCCTGAGATATTTGTGGTCAATCTCACATCACAAATACTTTACCATAATCTTATCACATCAGCTTCAGAAAACAAAACATTAGTAGAAAAAATAAAATGCATCATCATGAAATCATAAGCATCATCAACATCACATCCTAATTACATGTATAAAAAAAAACTCCTCAATAGATAGACCTACTCACACACACTTCACTAGCTATGGAAACACCATAAATGATTCTACATGCATAACAAGATGTACCATATGCTCCCTCTAAGCTCATTCAAACCTCAATTTCTCCTTGCAGGCTCTTACTACTCTTTTTTCTTCCAAACTTTGAGTGGTTGATCTCTTGCATGTGGATGTCCAATTCTTCACTTGTTTGTCCTTCTTTGCATATTCCTCATTCTTTGATTAGGTGGCCTTAAGTGTCTTGGAGTCTTAAAATCCTTGGCCATGTGACCAATATCATCACATATGTGGCATCTAATATGACCAAGAAATGGAGGAAAATGTTTGAATCTCTTGATCTTCCTTTTACTCCTCATTGCATGCAACTTGCATTCAATATAATTATGGCCAAAATCATTACATGAGTAGTAATAACCATAAAAATTACCATTATACCTGATTTTGGATGAACTCTGTGAAGTGGGTTATCTTCCTTGTTTGTTTTCTTAATGGGACCTTCTATAACACTACTTCTCTTGCTGCATGGAAATACAATTTTCTGCAATATGTCCTAGCTTCTGGTAATTGAAGCAAATCACATCTCCCAAAGGTGAGAATGATATTCTAGGTGCTTTTCTTGGTATCACCTTTGGTTTTTCTTCCTTAAGTTCATTGTTTGGCTACTTGTTCTACTGATGGCTCTCCTTCTTACTGCTTTTTCTAATGCTATCATTGATTATACTTATAGATGCAATTAAACTAGTTTCTCCTCAGTACATGCTAAAATCTAGCTTAATAGATGAGGAAGTGGTTTTCCCCTTTAATTCACTCCTTAGTGAAACCACTTATGCTTCTATTATCTCACATTCCTCAACCTTTTCTCAATATTTCTTTCTCATTTCTTTGTCAATCTTCTTTTCCTCCTCAAGCTAAATCTTCAATCCATTGATCTCTTCTCTAAGGTCATTTTCCTTATCACTGGAAATATGAAAAATTCTTTTATAATCCTTACATACAGAGCTTAGTCTATCCACTTCAAGATATAATTATTTTATTACAACCATTACTAATTCATACTCAGCCTTAACAAGATCAACATCATTTTGTTCTTCACTATGTAACTCAATATAACCATCAGAATCATATTTCAAAAATTCTTTCAACATATTACCTCATGACATGATAGTTTTCGCTGAAATTTTGGAATTTGCTGCTTCATTTGCAATGCAATGAATATTTACCTTCTTCAAACTCTTTTTCTTCTAAGACATCCTCTTCTTGCTTCTGGCCATGATCCACAATCTACTCTCCAACTAGTCGAGCTTCATTGAAGACTACTGACTTTGATAGTAATTGTTGGAAACTAGATCACTATTGGGGGGGTGGTCCATCAATAGTGATGCTCTTTATATCAATTTAGAATATGTTTGCTGAATTATCAATTTTAAACACACATCCATATATTAACTTATTAAAACATAAAATAAAAAATAACAAATAACAAAATAAACATGAGAAACATCAATCATGAAGACATACGGACATAAGTATTTCTGGTGCAAACCATTTTCGGAGAAAAACCACCCTACTACTGATGCACTGCTCAATTCTTCTATCCATATGTTGAAAAAATTATACATGGATTAACTTACAACCATAATCCTGAAGACTTGTCTTCCTTCATAGTATGATAACACCTATCGGTTAGGAAATTTTTTTCTCTCATGGATCTATGAAAATCTATTTCTGGAAGCCCCCTGTGACCAATGATCCTCACCTAACTCCAATTGGACTATCCAAATACTATTGGATGGAGAAATTTGTTTCATTCTACTAAATCCACTTAATCACTATCTACTTTGAAGCTTCCATTCATTCACTTCCTCCATGTGAGCCATGTTTTATAAATGTTTCATATTGGGTTCCCAATCCACTCAACATGAGCAACTGAACATCACCATCATTCTACAAATAAAATATGAATCAAAATCTCTGACCTGGAGAATAGAAATTCTTTATTATTCTTACACAAAATGTCTGCTCTCTAACACATCCTAAGATAGCAATTCTCTACCACCTGCAACACATAAAATTTGAATTTACTTCTCAATTCTATCTGTCATTTTTCCATAAGACACTTTGATAAAACACTACAAAACTATGTGAGTAGCTCTTGCAATCTATACTCACTATCAATGCCCCCACAATGGCATGCTTTAACACTCTCAAGAATACCGATTGAATAGACTCGAAACCTTCTTCTATTTATCATTTTCAAATATGGTTAACTTTGTAAATGCTACAGGTTATGGAGAACTGCATTCTTTTCACATTTTTCAATTGGCTCGAATCTAGCTCCTTGACTAGATCAAGAAACTATCACCACTAAATGATGGATATTTTCAATTTTAACCAACTTCTAGAAAATCACTTACGTTTTTCGACCATATACTAAAAAGATTTGATCAAGAACATTGCCACAATACCAAAATTAGTTGAGATATGCGAGGAATTTGGAGAAAGTCTAGCTAAATTCTCAACCAAATTCATAAAACTAGTTGATCCTGACTACAACCACATGCATAGGCTTGTCTTCATGTGGTTCGAGCCTTTCAACTGCATGCACAAGCTTAGCTCCATGTGGTTGGGGAAGAGGAAATGAAAAAACCAATGAAATCACGTCAGAACCTACCCAAGCTTCTTCTATAGCTTGATAAGCCTCTATAAGACCTTTAAATGCCACTGACACCTCTAAAAAACTTCACCAATTCACTTCCATATTACCATCATCATCATAGGTCAAAGTAGGTTGACCTGGATTCCAACCAACAAATATATTAACACTTGAGCCATCAACTTGCTCCACAACAACTCTTCCATCAATCTGTAGCTCCAGAACATGGCATACATCCTCTAGAACCTATACAACCAACTCAAGCTTCATATGAAACTTGTAGATATTCTTCAAGCCCTATGTATCTATTGAAGGCCCCAAAAATCGGGTCAACAACAAGGGGGATACCCGCCCGATCCGGACCTTGGTTGGCAAATCCTTATCTGTTTGGTATAGCGGGCCCGACTGGGGATATGGGACCAGTTTCCCAATTCAGTGTGTGTGTGTGAGAAAGATGGGTATTTCTGTTCTAAATGGAATACTTCTATCCTAATTCTAATCTAATGCTATGCTATTGTATTCTAATAAACATAAAAATATCAAAATTTATGCTAACCCGGGGTGTGATCTTTTTTCTATGTGATCTAAAAGGATTTCAAACAATAGCTGGTAATAAAGATCATTAAGCTATTATAAGAAAAGAATTCGATAAAGATGAACTACTTCATATAAGAAGATAGACTAAACAGTTGTGAAAACTTATCGCATAAATAAGCTATTCATACACTAAACATAAACAAATAGTTATCATCGTACAAAATTTCCAAATGATAACTTAGACATCCATGCTTTAATATATAAACAACTAAAAACTGGATATCACTTTAACACATAAGCAGAAATGGTTAAGAGATAAAAGTACCATTTATAACTAGTCCTACTCATGAGCTTCAAGCAACAATTGATTTATCTCTCCTTGATTTAACATCCACTAAGAGTACAGAAGTGCAACATCAATAGCAAATATCAAATGCAAATATCAAATAAACCCTATTCCATTCATTCACCAAAACCTCCTCTGAGGGTGCAAAAGTGCATGTTCCGAGGACAAGTTTTTTGATAAATTTCTGGACCCTTCTCTAAATGCATGAGAAGGGTTTAAATACTACTAACTAAATAACTTATTTATAAAAACTGAGGATTCGGTTTAAATGACCGTCCTCTTTTTAAGCAAAACTATTTCTAAAATTAAATCTAATATCTAACTATTTCTAAATTTTCTCCTTAATGTCGCAAGAATTCAGTATTTTCCTGAGTGGAGTCGGTTGACTGTCTTCTGTCTTTGTTTGAGTTAAGCAAACAGAATTGACAAGAGCTGGCATTATCTTCTTAGTAAAATTGTTGATATACCTGAGAGTCATCCAATGACTATGTGACATTGCTATGTATACCTGGTAAAAATCTCGTTTCAACTTGGTTAACCCTTGGGCTACTTCTGCTTTTCCTTTAGTCTTCTGATTCCAGTTTGTTCCTATCGCTGCTTTCTTGCAATTTTCAGGGCTTGCAGGTGACTGAGTAACTAGGAGCCTTCCTTTTTTAGCAAGTTTTCTTAGTGAAACTATCTCTGTTTCTTGATCCAGGCTTCCCTGGTGCATTTTTCGCCTCTTGCACCTTTTTCTCTCATCTGGTATAAAGCTCAAAATTTGTAAAAATAGTGATTCCGTGAGCTCTTGACCCTAAGAATTAAACCGTCTGTTTCTGGTATCAGCCTCGTTCACTACCCATTCAACCATGGCTGTATATGAGAAATATGTGATGGATGCCTCAGAAGAGTTCTGTAGCTCTTTCTCTCCCTTAAGTGGATTAGGTGTGCCTTCCGAAATGTACATTGGAGCACTGCCTTTCCTCCTCATATTTTTCTACATATTGCCTTGTATAACACTTCGTCCTGCTTTCCCGCAGTTTACATTTGAGGTGGAAGTAATGATAAAAGATAATGACAAGAAAACTTTAAATGCCGCAGATATGCAAAACATGCCATCTTACATGAGCTAGTTCTTTGAAAAACACAACACCATACTTCATTAACAACTGGCAACAACTCATTAATTCACATTAAAATGCATGACCAACTCTTGGCTGAAAAAGTTTTCTCAAATAATGAGCCAGAACCAACTACGATGGAGAGGTCCTGCGATTTTGCTTTGCGATATCGCAAATCGCTGTATCGCAAATCACAATTTCATCGTGTTGCTCTATCGTAGTGTCTCAATATCGCAATATCGCAACATCACAGTGTCGCAGTATCGTAGTATCGCAGTATCGCAGATCGTTATAATCCTTATGTGTAATTCATGTGATTTTTGCGATGCACGATATGCGATATCGCATATCGGCGATTTTAGAGTTTTTCAATGTGAGTGTTTCTTTAATGTATGTGATGTGATGAAGTTTCGCGTCGCAATCTCGCGTTTTTTATCATTTTAACTCATTAGAAGGTACCCTATCATTCTTTGAGTGATGCAATATCTCTTAAGGAGTGAATTTTACATTTTTCATTATGAAACTTAGTTTTTTTTTTAGATTCTTCAAGGTATCTTCCTAAGTCCATGATGTTATAAGTTTTATCTAAAAAGAAAATATAACACTAATTGATTTTTTAGATTTTTATTGAGGGTCCCCACTTATTTAGTATTAGCAATAACACTTCATAAGGAGGGGGGTTGTTGGTGGCCACAACAATTGGCGATTCACTTGGAAGAATCAGTTATCTTTGTGTTTCTATTGGATTTTTTCAGCTTCCAAAACAGAAAATTTTTCATAAAATTAAACTTTATTATGGAAAGATAAAGTACATTATGCTCTAACCTGTCAATGACATTTTGTTTCAACTATTTTCAACTTTGATTATTTTCTTCCTCAAGTTAGTCCTTGTGTTTAGATCAGCCATTACTTGGTTTGTAAAAATAAAACAAAGTCTTCTCTGTAAACCAGTTTTAAATATGCTCATTTGTCGTAGGTAGAGCCTCTGCTGCTAGCAGCCGTTTATAGCCTCGACGGGGTTACCTGTTACCCAGCAATGATCCTATATCCTAATTAAAGAAGCCTACAACTCTCAAAGAAGAATCCATATCCACACTTATTGCTTTGATTTTCTTTTTTATTCTTAAAGAACAATGTCTTGGTTTGATAGCCAATTTATAACACAGTCATTCACTCGATTTATAACTTTGCTAAACAAGCTGGCTCGTGATGAGACCCCTTGCCTCTTGATTGTAACAATCTTGAGTCATTGCCTTGTTATGGTATGCAGTATTTGGCAAAGTCAACAAGTTATAATATCTATGATTATGATAAGTCGGCGCGTGATGAGAGCTCTCATTCTTCAAGATGAAGTGTATCCTTGGATTGTTCCTCTAAAAGTTGTGATTTCCTTGGCAGGGAGGAAGTCATTGTTTTCTTTAGATAGCTTTGGACGACAATGATAGAGTTTTTGAAAGTAGCTGTTCTACAGAGAATCTTTATTTTGTTATTGATACCTTTCATTGCGCTGATATAAAACAATTTCTTCACTAAAGGTTGTTTTCATTAAAGCTTTATGAAGTTGAAACTAGTGTCATATCTAAGTTAGAGTCTTTAACTGTATCTTTCAATAATAAAGATCAATTTTCCAAAAGATTTTCTATTTATACAAGAGAAAAATCAAAATCTGAAAGAGGGTTGGTGTCTTTTTCGTAAATGCCTAATGTAACCATTCACAACTGGTTTTCTTATGAAAAAGAAAAACTATTATTTTACAAAAATAAAAGAATAATCTTCTATGGAAAATATTTCTTAAGAATTTGTCCATTGACAGGCAAAGAATCTTTTTTACCTACTAAATCCTGTAACACAAATGTTGATGGACCTAAGACTTCTACAATTTGAAAAGGACCAAGCCACATTCTTTGAAATTTTGTATGTTTCCCCTTTTCTTCATGTGCCTTGCCCCATTTTAAAACTAAATCTCTATCTGAAAATCTTTTCTGGTCATATTATTTGAACCAAAAGAGGATTTTACTAGTTCTTGATGGTGAGCATGTGTTTTCTTAGCTTGTTCTCACGGTTCTTCTAATTTGATTATTTCCAATTGTCTTAGGTGTAGTGAGGAAGTTGGTACTTCATCAATGTATTGAACTAGAGATGAAGAAGGGATTGCTAAATGAGTAGGAAGAACTACTTCTCTCCCATAAACTAAATTAAAGGGAGAAGTTCCAATGGAAGCTTTTCTCATTATTCAGTCTGCCCATAAAGCGTATATTAAGGATTTATGCCAATTTTTATGATTTTGGTCTACTTTTCTTTTGATAATCCTGATTAGGTTTTTATTTGTAGACTCGGCTAACCCATTTCCCTGTGGATAATAATTGGCTGAATATTTAAGTTTGCATCCTCTTTTAAGTGCAAATTCAGTCATTGCATTTCCGGAAAAGTATGATGCATTATCGAACATTAAAGCGGAAATTAATCCAAACCTGGTGATTATAAATTGACCTATGAACTCAACGATATTTTCAGCATTAGCCGTCTTGAGTGGAACTGCTTCTACCCACTTAGTAAAATAATCTGTTGTTGTAAGGATATATCTATGCTTCTTGGAAGAGTGAGGAATGATCTCACCTATTATGTCCAATCCCCACTGACTGAAAGGTTGGTCAATGTTAACTGGTTGTAGTGGTAAGGATGGCTTCTTTTGTTTCCCAGCAGTAGTTTGGCAGACTTGACATTTCCTCACGTAACTGTGTGAGTCTTTGATAACGAGGGCCAATAATACCCTGCGCGCAATATTTTATGTGTAGTAGCATCTCCAGCATAGTGTTCACCTGCTGGCCCATCGTGGAGTTCCTGCAAAACTTTATCAGCTTCAGATTTCTCAAGACATCTAAGGAGAATAGAATCGTAATTTATTCTAAAAACAATATCATTTATGAGCTGATATTGTTTGGCTTTCAACCTTAGAGCTCTTTTCTTAGTATGATCGAGGTATGAAGGAGCATATCCATTCTTAAGATAATAAATGATGTCAGCGTATAATGACTCTTCATCGTTTAGGCTTACCTCACACACTTGTACCTCTACAGATGGAATTTCAAATATTTACGATGCTCCAGCCAGCATTTTGCAAAAGCCTACACCTCTTACAATGTTTGTTGGTTTAATTTCTATGTCATATTCTTGTAAGGAAGTTACCCAATTCTCCCTCTTCTCACCCACATCCTTTTGTACTAGAAGATTCCTTATCGCTGGAAACAATACTATAATTTTGGTATGGGTTTTGAGTAGAAAAGGTCTGAAGTACTTAATTTCTTTGAAAACAGCATAAGCTTGTTTCTCCACATCTGAGTAATTTAATTCAGCACCCTGCAAATTTGAACTGAAAAAATAAATTGGTGCTTCTGCCTTTTCTTGATTCGTTTGAGTGAGTATCGCAACATATGACCTATCTGAGGCAAATGAGTATAAAATAAAAGGCTCTCAAAAATTTGGAGTTGCTAAAGATGGAGCATTAATAATAGCCTGTTTGATCAGGTTGAACGCTTCATGTTCATCTTGGCCCCATTTAAAATTAGATTTCCTTTTTATCATGGTTTGTAAAGGAGATACAATTCGTAAAAAATCTAGAACAAATATCTTTACAAAGTTTATTTGACCAAGGAAAGATTGCCTGGCTTTTTTGTTATGAGGTAGGGATATTTCAGAAATTTCTTTGATTCCGTCAGAAATGATGTGAATTCCAGATTTTGACACAATGAATACTAGAAGTTTCGCTTCACTTAATGCGAAAAAATATTTCTTTGGGTTAAGTGAAATTTCGTACCTTAAACATTGTTGGAAGAGTTGTTTCAAGTCTTTGAGATGGTCGCCTCGTTTCTTGGAGTACACGGTTATATCATCCAAATAAATTACTACAGATTTATTGACTAAACCTTTAAATGCAATGCACATGGCTCTCTGGAATGTGGTACCAGCATTAATCAAACCAAACGGCATCTTTCGATATGCATATGTGCCACATTTAGTTCTGAATGTGGTCTTCAATTGATCATCAAGATGTACCAGAACTTGATTGTATCCTGGAAATCCATCCACGAAAGACATTAATTCTGAGCCTGCCATTGGCTGCAATATATGTTCCATAGGTGGTAAGGGAAAATTTCCTTTTTGACAGGCTTTGTTAAGATTGTGAAAGTCAATAAAAATTCTAATATTTCTGTTTTTCTTTCTAACAGGTACCATATTGGAGACCCATTTAGAATGTCTGACGGGAAAGATTATTTTAGCTTTCAACAGCTTATTGAGTTCGGTTTTTATCTGATTTTCTAAGTTGGGATGAATATCTCTCAATTTTTGTTGGACAGGTTTTTCATTATTGGTCATTGGAATAGTATGTTGGATGATAGAAGTGTCGTATGTTTTGAGTTCATCATAGTTCCAAGCAAAAATGTTTTTCTATTGTCTGAAAAGACGAATATATGCTAGTTTTTCTTCAGGGGCTAGGCCAAGGCCTAGATTTATGTTTTGGGGTTTGGCATCGGTTCCTAGGTTTACTAATTCATAATTCAAAGTTGAACTTTGGAGCTTCGAATTGGTTGACCTTTTAAACTGATCTTTCAAATCGTACATGTCTTCTAACTTGACCACTGATTTAGGTATAGCACTATTAGTGCTATCTTGTTGTAATTGTCGATCATTTTGATCTTCATCGATTATTTGGTTGGAGTAGGATCCTTCAAAAGTAAGGAAATTTACGATATCACGATCATCGTTGAATATTCTCCAATTTTTGATGTTTTCAGGAATAGAATATCTAAAGATTAATTCTATTGAGAATCGCTTTGGACTAAAATATTATGAAGAAATGAGCTTAGAAGCTACGTTAGCTAAAAGGTCAGCGCTTTCATTCTGGAGTCTGGGAATTGATGAAATATTGAATGATATAAAATGCTTAGTCAGGTCTTGAACTAAAGATTGATAGCGTTTTAAATGACCTGACAAGCAATGTGTAGTATTCCATACCTGTCTGACTACAATTTCAGAGTCTCCGAAGACTTGGAGGTACTTTATGTCTAGCCCAATTGCTTTGTACAACCCTTGGACTAAAGCCTCATATTCTACTGTATTGTTGGTACAATCAAATTGGAGTCTGCGTGTTAACATGATTTTATCTCCTTCTGGACTAATTAGCACGCATCCTGCTCCTGCTCCTTCGTTAGATTTAGAACCATCAAAAAATAATTTCCAGAACAAAGATTTATTTACAGGTCTATCTAAAAAATTGATACATTTTGAACTATCTGTTTGAGAAAATTTTTTGACTTGGGACAAAACAGAATGTTCTAAATAAGGGGACGTATGAGCATTAAAATTGTCGAGAAAAGAATCCACTGAGTA